>OX424445.1:9157237-9250939 GCA_949152495.1 Lasius fuliginosus
TAGGCGTCACTTGTGCAACTTGCAAGATACAAGCATTAAAATGGAGTATACGAGCGCCGAATATTGCGATATGTTGCTCATTCTTGGCCAGTGCAACAATCAAATAGGTGTTGCTGCCAGACGATATGCTGAAATTTATCGGCATAGACGTCATCCAGACGCTAACGTCATTAGAAGAGCAGAGATCAAATTACGCGAAACAGGCAGCATAATCATCCACCGTCAAGATGCCGGACGTGGACGAAATATGAGAATGATTCGTAGAGATAAAGAAATTATTCGAAGATGTGAAGTAAAGCCGGGAAGAAGCATTCGTTCCACTTCCTATGAAATGAATGTGCCATACACAACAATCCAACGCGTTTTAAGAAGCGAAGGTATGCGTCCATACCATTTTTCGAAAGTACAACATCTTCGAGAAGGCGACGCTGAACGTCGTCTCGAATTTTGTCGATGGTTAGTGCGAGAAAATAACATGGACAATACATTTTGTGGCCGAATTCTATTTTCTGATGAATCTCTATTTACTCGAGAGGGATTGTTTAATGCACATAATACGCATTACTGGGCAACAGAAAATCCTTTCTTTATTACAGAAAGAAGCTTCCAAGTTCGCTGGAAATTAAATATTTGGGCCGGAATTATTGGAAACGAAATAATTGGACCCTGTATTTTACCGAACAGAATGGGAGGCGACAACTATGCTGATTTCTTGCGAGAAAATTTACCCGACCTTCTGGAAGATTTGCCATTAAATATTCGACAAAATATATGGTTTCAACATGATGGAGCACCACCTCATAATAGTAGACGTGTTAGACTGTATTTAAATGAACATTTTCAAAATTCTTGGATTGGTAGAGGTGGACCTGTCGCATGGCCAGCAAGGTCCCCTGACTTAAATCCACTTGATTATTTTTTATGGAGTTATTTAAAAAGTTATATTTATCAAGATCCTGTAGAAACGTTAGAAGAGTAGAAGAACGGCTCCATTGTGCAGTAGGAAATGTTACACCGGCAATGCTCCAGCTTACCATACAGAGTCTCATACACAGAGCCAATGCATGTATACAAATGGGAGGCTTGCATTTTAAACACCTGTTATAAAACCAAATTATTGTTAATCAGCCTTTTTCAAGGCTGCAACTAAACAAACACACACACACACACACACGAGGTACAAGTCCGACCGTGCAACTTCCTCGTGGTGTACCTTGGGTTATGCTAATGCCGGCGGCACAATTTACATTTTTGTCGAAAACTTCCCAAAATGCAATAAAACAGAGAAAAAAATTATAAATCAATTTTTAATAAACCGTTTTAAAGGACAAAATTTAATCTTCAACATCGCGCTAATTTAAGTCACAAAAAATTTTTTCGAGATTATTCATGAATTTCTCATCTTGCTTTTTAACGTAAAAATATCTTCGATGAAAATCAACGTATGAAAGTGAAAATAGCGGCTTTGTCACTTAAAACATAATCCCATAAAAATGTTGCATAATTTCTCCCATAAAATTACAACGGTTCAAAAATCGACATACTTTCTGTAACAATTTATGGAGCCTTTAATTTTGCTGCTGAGTGTATTATTAAAATTTAAGAACATCTTTCTACATCACAAGTGTTTACGAATTGTGTTGTCTGCTTTATTATTGTAGCTTCAGCCGTACGATTAGTAACATAATTTTTTTAAAGATATACGTAACGTTTAAACACCAAAAAATTGATTTATTTTTTCTTAATCAACTTAACTCGGTAATAGCAATATTTCTCGCAATAATCGAAACATGTAAGGAAAGTACGTATTGAAAGGCTAACGTGTATAAACAATAATAAGTAAATCTAGATCGTGACGTGAGTAATATCACACAATTTGAATTTTGAATAAGTTCTCCGTATTCTTTATTGTAAAAGAAATCAAAAGCGAGTTAGCTCTTAAAAGACCTTAATTCAAATATTTTACTTTATTTTTAATCATTGTTGCAAAGATGTATACTCGCTTCATTAGTAAATTATTCTTTCAGTTTAATAATACTATTTAACTATCACGTAATTATGCAATATTTGGAATAATAGGACGCTCACAGCTCGCGAAGCATATTACTATTTACATTAGCTTTTATTTTCAGATGATATTGTTGTGCAATCAGACAATTTTTTATTCATTTATTACGTAAGAAATAAAGTACTTCATTAACTTTTCATTATTTAAGCAACACAATACGGAAGAAGGTCAAATGCCGGTATTGTCCATAATTGATTCTTATTATTTAAGATTGTCTTAAATATAGTCTTAAGATGTCGTAATCTAATTATAACAGAGCCGTATGAGCATCTTAAAAGACATTACTTATGAATATTAGTCACGGACTAAATACACGCGATTGAGGCGCGCGCGCCGACCCTGAGCGCTTATTCGTTAACTTTAACACGCTCTCCTGCAAAAATTATTTGTCGGACGCAATTTTGCTAAAGGAAAAAGTTGTTTGTTTTAGCACAAAGTATCATGTCCTGTACTCCGAATGCGGGAATTTCGGATCACCCTGTATACATATATCAATTTAAATGACTAAGTGTTTGTAGTACCAACATTATGATACGTTTGCAGTATCCGTACATCTATACTTAAAATGCTAATATCTAGTGGTTGAAGCTACCAGACATGATCGAATACCTATAAACAAATTCAGCTTGCCAATCTGTTTATTGCTTTAACTACAATATTTGGAGAACAATATTCGGGATAATAGTCAGAACAATATTTGTCGCGTCTTTAGTTTAAACATTTGACCATTTAGAGTTGCATTAAAAAGTTATTTAATGAATTATTGTCTCCTCTTAAAGAATTGTCTATGATATAAGGCCCTATATAATCTTAAATCTATTTTTTGTATTTCTTTATACTTCTTTTTTTCTATGAACATTGTAAATATTAATATTTCTTTTTATTTTAAATGCAAGGCTGTATAATACTAAAATTTATCAGAATCTAGAAAGAAAGTTTATTTGATGCGGATTAGTTTGAAATTATGTGAAATACGTGAATAGTGAATTTTTAAATACAAATAAAATTGAAATATTGTGTAAAGGCATCGATCATACATATCCAATATATTATAGAGAGAACAAATTAAATACTGAATATAAGATTATTCGTGTCAATTATTTTGCTATTTCGTAATATATATTTATATATTTCTTATGTAATATCTGAATATAAGAATGTAAAACTATCTCAATATATAGCTGGATGTAGGAAAAATGTGTTATTTATGCAGCTAAATTATGTAGGTGTTTTCGAAAAGTTAAGTTTATTTTAAACATCTTTATTGAACTTTTACACGACTAAGAATATATTTTTACACATTTTTTCCTGTTTATTATAAGGCCTAAAAAAATCATGACATAAAAATGACATAGATAGAACGTTAAGAACATACTTGATTAACATCAAACGAACAATTTTTATTCAATCAACTTGTTATCTTACAAAAATGAGAATAAAAATAAAAGCAAATGTGAATGCTATAAGGATACAAAAAGAACAAGAAAAGATATAAATTACATCAATATAAAGCAAACATAAGAATGACCATTACAGATACACAACACATTATATGAATTATGAGCAAGATTATAAACAAAAATAAAATTTTCGTAAGATTTCTAACTATAATCCTGCTTTTTCTTATACTGCTTCTCTGTCGCCTTCTTCTGGATCGCTGGCTTGACAGTATGTTAGATCTTGATGGAGCACTTGTTAAGTGAGAAAATATTGCGATATGACTTTTTCTGATTAGACGAAGAAATTAGATAAATATTATTGATGGTAATATAAAAAATGATTAAATTATCACATATCACATTTAGCTACATCATAGTGGCTGTCGATGGCTCGTCAAACGACGGTAAAATCGATTATGATTGAAGTGTCGGCAGAAGCTCTCAATAATCGATATCATTTGAAGCATCATTGGCGATTAAACGTTCGCAGGTATATTGGCTGTACTTCTGATAAGATCTTTTAATTGTTCAGAAGGCAGAAGCTAAGACAGAAAAAAATGCATTTTACTAAGAATTGAAGAAAAAGAGAGAGAGAGTGAGAGTGAGTGAGAAAGTGTGATGGGGAGGGGGAGGGGAGGGGAGGGGAGGGGGCTAGGGGAGGGGAGGGGAGGGAGAGAAGGTTAGAGGGGGATGGTGGAGAGGGAGAGGGAGAGAAAGTGTTGGAGAGAGTTGTTGGGAGGGAGGGAGGGAGGGAGGGTGGGTGGGAGGGATGGATGGAGTTAGGGAGGGGGAGGGGGAGAGAGAGAGATTCGAATATGCGCGCCATAATATTCAGTTAAAATATATTGGTAAACCGACAATCTTGAGTTTAATTAAATCTGTTATTTTTTAACGATACACAATGTTCGCGTAATCCATCTAGATTAATAAAATGCGACAAAGATCGGATGTAGCTTGAGCGCACACTAATTGAGTTAAACACAAAATAATTTTATGTTATCAGTTTGCATCTTTAACATTTAATTTGTAAAAATTTTCTTCTAGTAAATTACTTATAATAAATATAAATTATTTATGATTGTCACTTGCTGTGTGTGTGTGTGTGTGTGTGTGTGTGTGTGTAGTCTTTCTTATTAAACTGTGTGTAAAGAAACACATTACAATTTCAACATTGTATATTAATAATATATTATAATCTGACTAACGTAATCACGTTGTAATTTAGTAAAATAAATAATTTAAAATAATATTAAATGTATTCTAAAATATAAGCGAAAAAGTAGAAACTATATTTTTTAATCGATATTATTTTTTAATCGATTTGCAAAAATTTAATGTTCCATGCAAAGATATACACATAAAAAGAATTACGATTTATTCACCTTTGCATATCTGATAGTATCTGTCAAACTCAGTGTCACGTCTTCTATGTTGTCTTTCATTATTACGATATCAATATAGAAACACTATCGGTCTCACTGCCCGTGCCGCGGATTACTAGATATCAATATTACTAAATTAAAAAAACGGTATTGTTTCACCCGCGACGATTATAAGGATGATCGGCAGCGAGATTCACGTTCATGCCGGTTGCGCGATAAGACAAATAGAGAGACCACGAGAGAGAGAGGGATAGAATGATGAGGAGTGAGATATGATAGTAAGAGAGATGGAGAAGGAAGTTAGCTCAAGATTAATTGTCACACGTTTATTACGCGATAGTCACTTTTTCTTAACAAGGTTCGATTTGCACGTAAAGTCGTAACAATAAACGGATCGCACGCGGGCACGTAGGCGATAGAGATATCTTTCTGTTAGCGCGCGGCTTCTTAGAACGCTCTCGAAAATTCTAGAGAAATTCGCACGAAATTCCGAGTACAGGTAAACTGTCGTGAATGTTATCGTTCCAGTGACCGACTGTGTTATTCGCAGAAATTTGGGTCTTGTTTGGCTCGTCTCGCCCCCGTCTCCCCGTCCCCCGCTCCCCAAGCTACTCGATCCACTTGGATGCGGGGGAAGGGACCGGGAGAGCGCGTGAACCAAACAAGCTGCGAAATTTATAGACAATTAGGGTCGCGCGTTAAAATTCGGCAGTCCTTCAACATACCGCCCGCCTCGTCCTTGAGACGAAGCTCCAATTACAACGCAGTGCACCGCCCGCCATGAACTGACGGCAGAAACAAATAGTATCGCGAGTAGAGAATATTACAACGACGTGTAGACTGATAGTATAAAGACGTGATATATTGACAATGAAGAGATTGTCAGTTGTCGGATTCGCGTTCCGGATCGGTTTGCGGTTCGATCGGCAGCGGTACGATCTTAGTGATCGGTCTCTTGAAGGTGGCGTTTGCGGTTCGCACACTGACCACACGAGTAAGGCCGTCCGTGCCAGGGTGGAGCGCGACGATGCGTGCCAGCGCCCATTTCGTCGGGGGCTGTAGCTCGTTCTTCAGTAATACGAGGCCGCCCACCGTCACGTTCGGTGCTCGTTTCGGCCACTTCCAGAGTTGTAAATGGTGGTACTCTGAAGACCACCTCCTCCAGAAGTGGTCCCTCATAGCTGAGGTTAAGGCCCAGCGAGACGTCAAACGCTTGACGTCGACGTTCGCTCTCGATGGCTCCGGTATGTTCACCGTCGGTTCCCCCATGAGCAGATGACCGGGAGTGAGAGCGCTCATGTCCGTCGGGCTGTTGCTGAGCGGGTATAGGGGCCTCGAATTGAGGCATGCCTCTATTTGCGCCAGGAGCGTCGCCATCTCCTCGTAGGTGAGGCTGGTATCTCCGATAATGCGCCTCAATTATTTAACCGCTTTGACGCCTGCCTCCCATAGTCGTCCGAAATGAGGAGCTCCGGGAGGGATGAACGACCACTTAGTACCACTGTTGGCTAACGAGGTGGCACACTCCTTATAGAAGTCGGAGGCGGCTCGAAACATGGACCTTAGCTCTTGGGCAGTACCCCGGAAATTAGTCCCGTTGTCACTCAAAAGCAGTTCACAATGGCCTCGTCGCGCTGTGAATCGTCGGAAAGCGGCTAAAAAGGATACAGTCGAGAGGTCAGAAACAGGTTCCAGGTGAACTGCCTTGGAGGAGAGGCATATGAAGAGGCAAATATAGCCCTTAACGGCCTTGTGGCCTCGTCCCTTCCAAGTGCGTAGAGGGACCGGCCCAGCGTAGTCAACCCCCGTAGATTGAAACGGGCGACTAGGTCGCGTACGCTCCGCCGGCAGCTGACCCATTTGCTGCTCAGCAGTGGTCGCTCGGAAGCGGGCACAACGAACGCAGGCGTGGATAACGGATCGCACCAAGGAGTTGGCTTGCAGGATCCAATATCGTCGGAGGAGTAGACTCCGAGTAAGCTGAGGACCGCCATGAAGCGACGTCGCGTGTGCTTCCCGTACGAGGAGCAGCGATAGACGACTGCTCTTCTGCAGGATCAGCAGATGTTTCTCGGCAAATGGGAGTAAGGCGTTTTGCAGGCGGCCTCCCACTCGCAGCAATCCCTGCTCGTCTAGTATTGGCCTCAGCGGTAGCAGAGGAGATCGTGCTGGCAGCGGTCTATCTCGTTCAAGACGAGATATCTCCTCCGAGAAGTCCTCTCGTTGGACGATCCATACCCAGCGAATTCGTGCTGCCTCCAGCTCATCCCGAGAAAGAAACCCTGTCCTCTTCGGGTTACGACGGGCGTGATCAAAAAACCTGAAACATAAGGCTGTTACTCTCAACAACTTGAGCGTACTGGAGTACCTGGCTAGGAAGTCGTTGTCTTCATCGGCCGGGCGCGCAAGGTCAACCACGACCGCGCGTGATTCCTGATCCTCCAGTCCGTCAGTGGGAGGACTCGATTCCGTCGTATGGAGTCCTGGCCAGGCGAGCCAAGGCGGACCAGCCCACCAAAGTTCCAGGGCGGCCAACTCTAGCGGCTTGATTCCTCACGTTGCAGCATCAGCAGGGTTATCCGTAGTCGGCACCAGTTACCTCCAGTTCTGAGGAGGAACGAGAGACTGTATCTCCGTCACCCGGTTGGCGACGAAGGTCTTCCAACGCGTCGGGTGGCCCCGAATCCATGCCAGGGCGACTGCGGCGTCCGTCCATGCGTAGATCGGTATGTTCTCCATGGCGAGGCCCTTGAGCGTACAGCAGATCAATCTCGCCAATAATAGAGCGCCGCATAGTTCCAATCTTGGGATGGAGATTTGTTTGACGGGCGCGACCTTTGTTTTGGCAACCAGCAGATGAGTGAAGATGACTCCAGATGAACTTGTAGACCGTAGATAAACGGCTGCCGCATATGCACGGCTGGAGGCGTCGGAGAATCCGTGCAGTTCAACGCTCTCCGCTCCGTAGAAGTGAGCAAAACGAGGTATCGACAGCGTGTTGAGCTCTGGCAGGGTGTCCGTAAACTTCGTCCAGCTAGATTGTAGTTGATCTGAGGTTCATCCCAGTCGAGACCAGCCATCCATAGATCTTGGATGAAGATCTTGCCAAATATAAGAACAGGCGACGCCCATCCTAAGGGATCGAAAAAGCGAGCCACATCCGACAAGACGGTTCGTTTCGTGCAACTCGTACTCGTTGCCGACGCTACCCTTAGGGCGAATGTGTCGTCAGCAGGTCGCCATAGGACTCCAAGCGTGCTCACACCTTCTCGATCATGGAAGAGCTTATCGGGAGACTCGTCATCTGGACACAGCTGTGGAGTGTTGGCCGCCCATTTGCTCAGACTGAAGCCTCCTGCAGCAAGGATTGCGATCAGCTGACACCGAACTTCCAGTGCCTGTTCAAGAGTATGGCCTCCGGCAAGAATGTCGTCCACGTACGAATGGTTGCGAATGGCGTCCGCCCCTAAAGGGTATTTAAGTCCCTCGTCGTCTGCCAGTTGCAGTAAGGTCCTCAGAGCCAGATATGGAGCTGAAGCAGTCCCGTAGACCACGGTAACCAGTCGGAAGTCCTGAACTTCTTGTGCCGGGTCCGCTCGCCATAAGATGCGTTGTAGATCCGAGCTGACCAAGATCTGCCGGAACATCTTGACGATGTCGGATGTAAATGCGTAGGGATAGAGACGCCAGCGGGTCAATATTATCCAAAGCTCCGACTGCATCAGTTTAGGTCCCGGCAGTAACAGATCGTTGAGAGCATAGCCAGAGGACGTGCGATGTGCGTTAAACACGACGCGTATCTTGTCGACTGGTCCTGACTTCTTGAAGACCGCGTGATGCGGCAAGTAGTAGGCATCCTCGCTATGTACCTCGTTCGCTTGAATGGGGACCATGTGGCCAAGACGATGGTACTCGTCCAAAAACGTGTTGTACTGTTCCTGTAGTAACGCATTACGCATCAGACGACGCTCTAAGCCGACCAGTAATTGAAGAGCTTCCTTGCGGTTGTTCTTCAGAGGCACAAAAGGATCTGTGCGTTTCGGTAAGCGGACTATGTATCGTCCATGCGGGTCGCGAACGTGCGACGTTGCAAATAAACGTTCGCAGCGCTGCTCTTCCGGTCCCAGAATCGGCTCCGTTGGTACCTCCTCCAGCTCCCAAAACCGTTGAAGCGTTCTGTCTACGTCAGTATACGAGACCTTAGCGTGGAATGCCGATATGCCAGGCGACGGAGACGCCGTTGATGTGTGACCCATCAGCACCCATTCTAAGGAGGTCGCCTGCGCTGACGGAGATCCAACAGGTCCTCGCCGTCTAGGCCTTCTCTAAGTAGGAGTCCGTACACGTCAGCTCCCAATACAGCGTCAACCGACGCAGGTCGGTCAAAGTGCGGATCAGCCAGCTCCAATCCAGTCAGATGAGGCCAGTCGCCTCGTCGTACGGCGTGTGAAGGCAATGCCGAGGTCAATTTCGGAAGCACCAAGACTGACGTCAGGTGATGACGCATGCTAGGATTTCGGGGTGAGCCGATCATTAATTCTACGGAGTGTGAGGCAACGCCGGCAGAAGCTCCCTGTATGCCTGACACAGGAACATGCACCCGTCCGCGTGGCAGTCTCAGTGCGCGTGCGACTCGCTCAGTGACAAAGGTGGCTTCAGACACGGAATCCAGAAGAGCGCGTACCACCAGAGAGTCCCCTTGTCTGTTAGAACAGGATACTTGGGCTGTAGACAAGAGAACTGCACCCTTGGTTGCGAGCGCGTGGACGGCAACGTTGATGTTCACCGATGAGTCCGTCGAAGTACTTCCGGTGGCTGCTGAGTTGTCCGTGACCTGAGTTTTGGCCGTCGTCTCAGAGTCCATAGCCGAAGAGCTCTCTGCAAGATGCAACAAGATATGATGCTTACCCTGACAGCGTGCGCATCGAAATCCGGAGGGACAGTTCGACATAGAATGTTTGTCCTTGAGGCAGTTAAAACATGCTCCCTGCTTCTTTACGTGCTCTCGGCGCTGCGACACCGGAAACTCCTTAAATTGCGTACAGTAATTAAACAAGTGATTGCCTTGACAGACAGAACATTTCCTGCCACGTTTTGATGACCCAGGAGTTGACGTCGTCAGCGAGTTCACTTGGGTCGTCCGCTCCTGCGATTTTGTCGAAGCGGTCGCCGCTGTAGAAACGGTCCTCGGAGTGGCAGCTTCGAGTGCACGAATGCGCGTCTGCAAAAAGTCCTGCAGCTTAGTGAGCGTTGGAAATTCGGAACTCGTTTGGAGAGAGGCCTCCAAACGAGGCCTCCCAAAGTAGTTGTGACGATGAGTCCAATTTCTCAACGACCACGTGCACAAACCAATCATCCCAGTGTTTGACGGGGCGCCCGAGAGACTCAAAGGATCGGCGCGCTTGTAACGCCGCGCTGCTCAACCGCTTGAGTTCCGCTCCTGACGGTTTAGTGACAGGCGTGCTGCTCAACAAGGCGCGCATATGAGATGCAAGTAAGACTCGCTTGTTATCATAGCGTGCTACAGGCTCGGACCATGCTGTTTCGTAGCCCTAATCCGTCAACCCGATGTTGGCGACGACCGCTGCAGCCTCTCCGGTGAGGCTGGCCTTCAAATACTGCAGCTTTTGAACCGGAGCTAAACCCGGCACATCACCGACAAGCGATCGAAATAAGTCGCGGAAACTTTCCCAGGTTAGTTGATCTCCAGAAAAGTTAGGCAGGTTTATCTTCGGCAGTTGTATTTGTTTCAAAAACGAGGATGTCGCGTTGGCTGGGTCTGATTTTCCTTCATCTTTGAGTGCTGCGAGTATTCGAGTCTTAGTCGCTATGTAATTGTTTTCAGTCTTCGTATAAACATCATCTTTCAGGTAGTCTTGAACCTCCTTTACATTTGTTGTATCATACTCGTGTAATTGATAGTGACCGTCTTCGAACTTCTGCCAATAGGTTTCAAGCAGAGTGAGACGTGCCTTCATGTACGCCTGAGTCATATTGTCCTTGCCGGCTTTGAGTAGATTGTCCCAAAATCTATCGATAAAGCCTTTGGTCGTGTTGTGCTTCTTCAACAGAACCTCCATTATTGCGGTGGATTTTTAAAGATTTAATTCGTAGGCGCAAAGCACAGAGCGATAGTCTATAGGCACGTGTCGCGGAGCGGAAGCTCGTAGGCGCGGGTAGCGCGAGGTGCGGAGCAAGAGTTCGTTGGCGCGGGTAGCGCGAGGCGCGGGGCGAGAGCTCGTAGGCGCGGGTCGCGCGAGGCGCGGTGCGAGAGTTCGTTGGCGCGGGTGGCGCGAGGTGCGGAGCGAGAGTTCGACGGCGCGGGTAGCGCGAGGCGCGGGGCGAGAGCTCGTAGGCGCGGGGCGAGAGCTCGTAGGCGCGGGTCGCGCAAGGCGCGGTGCGAGAGTTCGATACACTCGGATTATGCAACGGTCTTTGTAACAATGTCTTGCGCGTCTCGCGTAATGTAACACTGTCCACTGTACCTCCACTCTCAACAGCACTGTAATTCTCACTACTTGCCTGGACTTCACGTAGCGTGTGCTCCAAAATTCGTTGTAGTCTCTCCTCTCGTGTTCACTATCACACGCGAAGAAAAGATCCGGCTCGAAGGACCAATTTTATGTTTCACCCGCGACGATTATAAGGATGATTGGCAGCGAGATTCACGTTCATGCCGGTTGCGCGATAAGACAAATAGAGAGACCGCGAAAGAGAGAGGGATAGAATGATGAGGAGTGAGATATGATAGTAAGAGAGATGGAGAAGAAAGTTAGCTCACGATTAATTGTCACACGTTTATTACGCGATAGTCACTTTTTCTTAACAAGGTTCGACTTGCACGTATAAAGTCATAACAATAAACGGATCGCACGCGGGCGCGTAGGCGATAGAGATATCTTTCTGTTAGCGCTCGGCTTCTTAGAACGCTCTCGAAAATTCTAGAGAAATTCGCACAAAATTCCGAGTACAGGTAAACTGTCGTGAATGTTATCGTTCCAGTGACCGACTGTGTTATTCGCAGAAATTTGGGTCTTGCTTGGCTCGTCTCGCCCCCGTCTCCCCGTCCCCCACTCCTCAAGCTACTCGATCCACTTGGATGCGGGGGAAGGGACCGGGAGAGCGCGTGAACCAAAGAAGCTGCGAAATTTATGGACAATTAGGGTCGCGCGTTAAAATTCAGCAGTCCTTCAACAGGTATTAAATATGAAAAGTTGTGTTCGTCACGACACTTAATTTTTTTATTATTATTCTTTATTAAAATAATAGAATATTTTATCTAAGAAACTTGGTGTTGCTAAATAAATACGCATACAAATGTTTCAAGTAGAGAAAGGAATCATGGTCTCTGTATGTACAGGTAAATAATCTTAAATCAACATCGCACATATATCTATTTACATTTAACTGTTAAGACAAACACAATTATTCATGTTTAATATTCTTTACATCTGAAAACATTTACAGGGTGATTTAAACATTAAAATCTTAATTTTAAAAATTTTTTTATTTGACTTGTATTTGCAATGCTTAGTTCGTAACTATTCTTTTTTTATTTCTATATTATATTTCTTTAATGCCATATAATAAACAATTAATTTATCTTATTTACATTTTTTAAAAATCTTTTCTTTTAACTACAGTAAAATTATTATTCACATCTCTAAAAATTAAAATTTTATATAATTTTATAGTTGATCTAGTATACTTACTTGTCAATGACTTAAAAGATATACGAAAATTAAGTGGACATATGTCATTGCCGATTTTATTAAAAGGTGTACAAATACCATAGAAAAGAAAAATTGAAGAAAATATACTGCAACAAGTAAATTTATTATTAAATAATAACGTAAAATGAGATATTCTTTACGTAAAAAGAGATTAAAATATAATCGTAAAAAAACAAATAATTTACTTAATATATATATATATATATATATATATATATATATATATTATAAGAAAACATGCATAAGAAAGGTTCCATCGCCAGGGCCAAAATCAGGTTACTTTATCCATCGTCCTTTGAAGGGCTGTAACTTTGCGAAAAAAAAATCGTAGCGACTTCGCTTTTTTTTAAATTGAAGTGGAAGATTTGAACTTTATGACGATGCAAACGGCGTCCCCGAAAAAAAGTTTTCTACTTCCGTGCATTCCGTCAAACTTTGCAATTTTCAGTATGCCAAATATGCCCTCAGATTTCAGGGGTTACAGGAGTAAGGGTGCATCACATGCAAAAAATGGGAGTACATTCTTAAAGTAGAGACTTCAAACTTCATTTTAAAAAAAAATCGTTCGTCTACGATAATTTTTCGCGAAGTGATCGGCAGTCAAAGTTGGCCAATTTTCGGCAAATATTTTCTATGCCATAATTTTTTTAAGCAGTATATATTTATATATCTACTGTTCTAAATAAACAAAATTTAAAAAAATTATACATTTAACTTTATGTATTAACGTTATATTCTTTATTTTATATTTATGATAAATGATATTTGTTACGGAACGGTAAAAACTGTAGTTCAATTATATCAGGGCAAACGATTTGTTTATCGGAGAAGCTTCTCGACTTTGTATCTGCCTATTTTTCAACCTTCCGTGACTCTCTCTCTCTCTCTCTCTCTCTAAACAGGGTGCCCTCGACTCCTCACCTACAGACTAAAAGTATAGAGGTAAAAACACGATAACAAGTTCGCACAATACTTATTTGGCAAACAATAAGTTTTTAGATCTATTCAGGCACCGGATAGGTGACCTGACAAAAATACGCGAAAAAGCGGAGTGAGGTGGGGAGCTCGGGCGTTCGAAGTCTTTTTAGTTAGTTAGTCTGATGACGACAAGAGAGAGAGTAAAATCGAGGTCTTAACAGGAGCACTGAAATTCGAAGTAAAATCATTGTCGGGAGAAAGGCTGCGACGAAGAATTGTGTCACCAGTCTATCGTGCATACGTGTACGCGTATACCTTGTATCGTACCTTTGACCGAGGCGCCGCCGCAATAAGAAGAATAAAATTGGTTTGAGTACCTAACAAAAAACAGGAGTTCGATTCGCTCGAGATCGAGTGTCTCTCCCGAGACCCTCCCAATAACTGTTTCCAGTGAACCACCCTAGACATTCCTAAAAGTAATTCTTCTACAATATTCTTTATTTAATATTTATCTATTTATATTTAGTTTACATGTTTATATTCATTAATTTAACAGAACCTGTAATAATTTAAGAATATTGGAATTCTAAGAATATTTCAAATATTTCAGAAAAAAAATAAAATATATAAAAAAATTAATATTATATAAAAAATAAAATATTATATAAAATAAAAATATAGAAATATTTTAATTAAATATATTTTAATAATTATAAAATTATATGTTATAAAAGTTATAAATTTCATCACAATTTTTCTCAACACATTAATATCCTTTTAGAAATATTCACAATATCTTCTGTTCAATCTTTATATAAAAAATAAAATATTATATAAAATAAAAATATAAAAATATTTTAATAAAATATATGTTATTATAGGCGATGAAATAATCGGTGTATGCTTCTTATATTCTCAGTAAGTTATTTATTATTAGAAAGCGTGTGTGAACAACAGTAAAAGAGAACGTGTTCTTCTTCTTCTTCTTCTCTTTATGGCTGTTGGTACTTCCAAAAGGAATATGCACATACGCCAGTAATTGTTTGCTTTATATGGAAGCACCAGTAGATAAGATATTCAAGTACTACAGGACTTGATACTGCGCAAAAATAGGGTCACAAAGGACACGCGGAGGAACGCGTTTAAACACGTCCATTCACGTTCACGAACGACAACGGATTTAAAAGAGAACGTGTTATAACGATGAAGTAAGGAATATGTAGACAGTAGTTGAGTAATAAAATTGTGTGGGAGCGCTCGTATCGCGCTTGTGCTGCCATAGCGTTGATGACGTAATGGCGCGGGATTTAATGTCGCAAACCTCTTCAATATATTTTAATAATTATAAAATTATATATTATAAAAGTTATAAGCTTCATCACATTAATTTATATCTTTTTAGAAATATTCACAATATCTTCTGTTCAATCCTTTTTCATTTAGTTTACATGTTTATATTCATTAATTTAACAGAATCTGTAATAGATAAGAATTCACAATATCTTCTGTTCAATCTTTATATATAAAAAATATATATTTAATAAAAAAATAAAATATATAAAATAAAAATATTTTAATAATTATAAAATTATAAAAGTTATAAACTTCATCACATTAATTTATATCCTTTTAGAAATATTCACAATATCTTCTGCTCAATCCTTTTCCCATTTTTATTATAATATGCATTGCATTCAAATAATTTCTCGTTTAGACATAATATGTTGTCCATATTTGTTTCTTCCTCGTTCATATATATATTAATATATCTTCTGTTCTAAATAAACAAAATTAAAAATTATATATTTAACTTTATATATTAACGTTATATTTAACTTCCTTTATAAATGTTAACCTAATACACTATTAACCTAATATACTATTATTATATGTTATAAAAGTTATAAACTTTATACATTAATTTATATCCTTTTAGAAATATTCACAATATCTTCTGTTCAATTCTTTTCCCATTTTTATTATAATATGATGCATTGCATTCAATTAATTTCTCGTTTAGACATAATACATTTTCAATAGGGTTATCAGCAGAACTACAACAATTAATAAACAGCTGCGCGATATGCGTACAAAAAAGACCTGCGCGATCGGAGCCATTGAAGCCATCCAATTTCCCGGATCGACCTTGGCAAATCATCGGCATGGATCTATTCAAACACAGTGCTAATTGATATCTTTTAGTTGCAGACTTTTATTCTCGATACCCAGAAATGTATAAGTTGCCAAATATGCGATCGGAGACCATCATTATTCGTCTGAAGAAGATTTTCGCTCGACACGGAATCTCAGAGAAAATCCGATCCGACAACGGAACACAATTTGATCCACTACGTATAGCAGAATTTCGAGCCTTTAAGAAGACTTATGAATTTAAGCACGAAACTTCATCCCCTCATTTCCTTCAAAGTGGATTTATAGAAGCTATGGTAAAGGTCGTGAAAAATGGCTTGGAGAAGTCTAAAGATTTTGTTTATAATGTTTGGTTATTGGAATACCGACTCCATTGAAGTGTGGGTTTTCTCCCAGCGAACTAGCCATGGAACGAATTAGATCCTTTCTGCCTGTTACACCGTCTCTTCTGATGCCAAAAACAATTGACCGGGACATACTGTTTTCTAGGGAAAAGGAAAGGATTCGCCGTCAGAAGGAAGATTTTGATCGTCGTTACCACAGAAGAAAAAGAGATGATCTAGAAGTAGGTGATCGAGTTTGGATCCGCGATCTACGCCGCTGGGGGTTATATTGAAACGCGCGGATCAGCCAAGATCCTATATCGTACAAACTGATAGGGGAACGTACCGTCGCAACAGAAGCCATTTACATCGGCTGAGTATACCTCTAGGATATTTTGAGATACCGGAGAATACATCTAATAAGAAGGAGCAGTATACCCCATCAGAAAAGTCGTCGTCACCGGGAGAGAAACAAGAGTTACATACACCGCCTACTCCGAAAGAAGAAGCTACGGAGGAAGAAGAAGCTACGGAGAAAGAGGTGACCAACCAGAGGAAAGCATACCCAGTACGCTATCGTAAGAAGGTTAGTCGATTGAGCTACGAGACATTGGGTGGCCCGAAATCATCTTCTTTGAAGCAGAGCGGAGAGGCCAGGAGGAAGAAAGAAGAGCTTAACTGTGTAATCGAATAACTTAAGAAGGGGAAATGTGATATATCCTTAAATGTACACACAGGCAGCGCGTGAGGAGACGCTCGTAATCAAGGAGACGGGCATTCAATTGTTATCAATAAACTACATGTCTCTTACGTGCACGTGTCGTTCTCTCTGAGTCTTACGAATAATAGATAATTAATACGTTAATAATACAAAATGTATTCTAAAATATAAACAAAAAAGTAAAAACTATATTTTTTAATCGATATTTTTTAATCAATTTGCAAAAATTTAATGTTCTATGCATAAAAAGAATTACGATCTATTCACCTTTGCATATCTGATAGTATCTGTGAAACTCAGTATCACGTCTTCTATGTTGTCTCTCATTATTACGATATCTTCGAGACAATGTTTGAAATTCGGTCTATCATCCACCGCACTCCAACAATGCTGCATCAATTGGTATAACGTCGATGGACAATTGAGAGGTTTTGGTAGCTTGTTCCCCGCACACACATACTGTAATACTTCGCAATTATTTTTGGCAGGATAGGGGTGCTCACCCAATGACGTAATTTCCCACATTAGTACCCCGAATGCCCAAACATCGCTCTGTATTGTAAATTTTCGGTACTTCAAAGATTCCGGTGCCATCCAGCGAAGGGTAACAGAACTTCTTTTCCTTTCTAAAATACAATTTTAGCAAAGTTAAGTCTTTTAATAAAGTAATTCATTTAGTAAGCAAGCGTTATGTGCTCTTCATCCTTTTTACATATACAGATATAAATAATTTGTTATTTTTTTTACGTTCTAATTAGCTTCAAGAAATATAATATTATTACAAGGATAAATAAAAGAAAAAGATTTATCTCTTTTAAATAATTGTTCTTACCATGCGATAATAGTCATCCTTGTAAGGCCCGGTTTTTTATTTGAAGGTAAATTTATCTAGTCAGGTTACTTTTACTTGAAGATTAACTTTCAGGTTAGCTGTTATTGCATTTTTCAATGTATTGTTTGTTGTTGGTTAGTCAACCTTCAGTAAACCATTACCGAGTGGGGTCCGATTGACCACGTTATTTTTGACCACAGAACCCTCTGATAGGTAGACCTAGTAAAAGACCCTATACAGCAGTCAATATAATTGGCTGTGGTCAAAAGCAACGTGGTCAAACGGGACGCTCCCACCATTACCTATCAAAAAATTTCTGATGTTGGTATTACAACTCAGAGAAAAGGTCTGTTTTTTTTAGCTGAACTTCTTGTGTTCTTGTACTGTTTATCTTTCCTCTTTTTCTCTCCAACGTGAAGAATGGTGCAAGAAGTTTAATATAGAGGAAGTATAATATAACGAAGGTATTGATATCCTTTTGCTATAGAAAATTATAATGTTAATAAGTCAATTTATTTTAAAATATTAGTCTTCGGACTAGCTACTGCGATTATCAAAAAAATATTTTCATTGTTCTGTCATACTGACAAAAATTTAACCTATAAATTTATATTTGCCATGTAATGTGTCATGGTATAAAAAATTGAAAAATGAATTGATTAATTTATATTAAAAAATTAAATTAATTAAATTAATTAAATTAAATTAAATTAAATATAATAAATATAAATTATATATAAATATAAATAAATATAAATATAAATAAATATAAATTTAATATAAATTTAATATAAAATTAAATTAATTAAATAAATTTTAATTTTTAATTTATTCTAGCAAATATGGATGTTTCGTGTAATAAACGCATTCAATTTTCAAGAGATGAAGAACAACTTTTGGTAGCTCTCGTCGAAAAATATAAGTCAATAATAGAGAACAAGAAAAGTAATGCAACTACTTGGAGAGATAAAGAAAAAACTTGGCAAGTGATAGAAAAGGAATTTAATTCTAACAGTGGTCAGAATTCACGCAATGCCAAGCAGTTAAAAGAAAAATACCTTAATATACAAAAAAGAGCAAAACAAAAATTTTCGAATGAAAAGAGATGCAAAACAGTCAAACTGGTGGTGGACCACATATTCCTACAGATATTACTAATGTTGATATAACTATAAAAGAAATAATTGGAAAACAAATATCTGGACTAAACATAATTATGATTGTGATTTGGAGACGAACAATATGAATAGTAAGTATAGTTGTAAATATAAAAATAAATTTTATAAACTACTACTTTAGGATGAACATGTTATTAAAATTAAATAAATATTAGATTATTTTTAAAAACCCAGCTTATAAAGTATAATTAAAAATAATCCAAGGTGAAACAAATGTATGAATGTAAATTTAAGAAAAATAGAAATTACAAAAAACATTTATGTGAAAACTCAAAGTAGTAATATTTTATTACTATAGAACAAATTTAAAGTATATAAAATTTAATGTTTTAATTATTTATATATATCTTGTTAGAGTTAAAATTTCAAAAAGAGTATAATTACTTTACAAAGTATTTATAATGATTATTTAAATATAATTCTGGAAATTTTATAGTAAATAATGTATGTATGTATGTATATGTTTATTGTCTATCCCCTCAGGGTTTACAAGGCGCTTTTTTCAAGGAGCGTACCCAAACCTTTTACACAAAATATTCCCCTCTCCCCCGCGACTTGGCCATTAGCGACCTTTACATTCTGCAGGCCCCCCTCCCCTCTCCCTCGGCCCTCTTCCCCAAAACCCCCTTGCTCTCTTCCATCGTCCTCTTCCTCTTTCCTTCCTTTCTCGTCCTTTCTATCCAGACATGTCCGTTCTCCTTCCTTCGGTTCATCCCTCTCTTTAATCTATCATCTTTTCCTTCCGTATGTGCTCTTTCCTTTTCTGCTCCTATAGCTTTGCTTCCTTGTATCTCTATAATATAATAAAACAGAACAGAACGGCCCTCCCCTCCCTCTCCCTCCCCCCTCCGACTATCTCCTTAGCTCCTTCCCTCCTCCCCCTTCCTTCCCTAAACACTCTCGCACACTTTCCAGCTCTCCTTCTCTTCATCCCATTTCCATTCCCTGTCCTCTATCCATAATTTTCTACTATCAAAAACTACCCACTTCCCCTTGATCCTCTCTAACCTCGCCTTTTCTTTAATCCTCCACTTCATTTTCCTTTCCTCTCTCGACAAGTCTTCATCCACATTTACCCTCCATTTTCCCCATATCTCTACCCTTCTCCCCAGTATTTCGTCCCTGTCCTCCCCCTACCCCATTACCACTAGCAATATTCTCTTTCTCCCCTCTCCTATCCTCTCCTCTATACCCCTTACCTCTATCTTTCTTCTCAATAACTCTTTCAAGAGCCCCCTCAAACATTCACCTCTTTCCTCGACGCTATCCCCCTCTAACCCCCTACACACTAGATTCCTTCTCCTTCTTTCCCTTCTTACCTGCTCTTCCCTTCTTTCTATGACTCCCCTTGCTCCATCTCCCTCCTCTTTTCTCTTCACCTCATCTATTCTATCTTTTACCCTCCTCCAGACCTCATTCTCCTCTTCTTTCTCCTCTACCTCCTCCGCCCAATTCTCTTCTCCCCGGTCTCCCTTCCTTCCCTCTGCAGAAACTCCTCTCCCTTTTTTAACCTCTAACCTACCCTCTTTTCTAGCCCCCTCCACTGCTCTCTCAGTCTTCATCCTTGCCTTCCTTTCTCCTCCTTCTTTGACCTCCTCTTCCTCCCCACACTCCTTTTCGATCTTCTTTGCCCTTGTCCCTCTAGCCTTGTCATACTTCTTCGCCCTCTTTCCTCTCTCCTTTTTACTTCCAACCGCCCTTCCTTTACCCCCTGCCTCCTTTTCTTTTCTCGTAACGTCTTTTCTCTTTTTCTTCTTATTTCCCTTCTCTTCTTTCTCCTCCTCAGCATATTCGCCCTCACCCTCTGTCGTCTCCTCTTCCTCCTCATTCTCTAACCTGTCACTTTCCTCCTCTTCTCTTTCCACCAATCTCAGCCCTTTCTCACTCCATCGCCTCAGCTCCTCTGCTATCTCCTCAGCTCTTGTCCATTCTCTCATGCCACCCGCCTCCACCTTCCATCCTCTACCCCCTTCACTTCCACCACCTTCCCTTTTCCCCCTGCCACCACTTCCTTTCTCGTACCGTCTTCTCCCCTCCTCTCGCTCTCGCTACACGCCGCCGCTGCCGCCTCCGTCCTCGTTCCCTCTCTCTCACTCCTCGCTGCCGCCTTCGTCCACATTCCCCTCACATCTCTGCCCTCTTCATCTTCTCCCTTTTCCTCTTTCTCTCCTCTCATAGCACATTTCCTCTTCCTCTCTATTCCACATTTCTTTTCCCTCGCGCTCCCGACCTCGCCCTCCATCTTCTTCTCCTCTCCCTCGCTCTCCAACCTGTCACTTTCCACTTCCTCCCTTTCTGTCACTCTCAATCCTTTCACTCTCAACAGTCTCAACTCTCTCTCTCTCTCTCTATGCCCTCCATTCCTCTCCTAATGCCTCTCAGCTCCCTAAGCACTTCCTCGTCCCAGCACATCTTTCCTTTCCTATGCTGTTCACTGCAGACTAACCTTCCGTACATCTCTATGCCTTACTTCTGCGTCATAGCCGCACGTGCTCCGCGCACATGGCCCACCGTCTCGCCCGTGTCGCCATCGCTTACTATCTCCCGCCTTTCTCCTGCTGCCGGCCGGTAAAAACTCTCCTCTACCTTAGCCTTCCTTACCGACTCCATGTCTTAGTAATTCCTCTCTCCTCTGCCATTCTTCCCGTCGCCACCATCTCCCTCTCTCGTCTCTCTACTCCAGAACTTTTGCTCCAATTTTCCAATACCTTCACACCCGCAAAACTCCATTTCTCCTATATCCCCAGCGCCTCCTCCATTTCCATGAGCACTTCCTATCCATCCTCACCGACTCCTCTTTCCACACATTTCCAAAACTCCTCCAACGGCTCCTCCTTTTCCAAATAAACTTCACACACTATCCACATGTCTGCACACCTTAGCCGCCATCTTCCCTCTCAGTTTTATAGTAAATAATTATTGAAAAAGCAATATATCTTATAAAAATATTTTTTTCAGTTTTATGTACTAATTTGGAACAAGATTATATGGAATAAGATTACCTTTGTCCAATTTGGAAGGAGATTTTGAAGTAACGACAGAAGCGAATGTTGAAGAGATAGTAGAAACAGATCTTGAAGTAATGACAGGTAGATAATAAAAAAGCTGAAATTTAGCTATAAAAGTTATTAAGTTTTTTTTCTTTAGCTGCAGGTCAAGATAAGATAGACATTGAAAATTATAATAACAATAATAATAATAATAACTGGTCTGACAAATCAGTTCACTTGTTAAAGAAACCTATTAATAAACAGCTAAGAACTGGTGAGTAAGTTTGTTAAATAACTCTCGTTAGTTCGATAATAATTAGAGAACTTTAAATAATTTTTTAAATCAATAATTTTTTTAGGTAGCAAAGTTTATAAAACGAAGAAACATGTTCAAATCGAAACTAGTCAGCCTAAAAATCTAAAAAATATATAAATTTCAATCGACAATTAATTGAAGAAAAATTGGAATTTGTTAAATTACAAAAAGAAAAATTCCTTCAAGAACATTCTCTAAAAATGCAAATAATGGAGACTACTTTGCAATTAAAAAAGAAAAAATCAGCCATTGTGGAAAATAAAAGAGTATTATAATATAAGTTGATTTAGCATCCAAGACTGAAGCCTGCGGCACAGGGTATTAATATTTATAATATAAGATTAATATTTTGATGCCATTTTGACTTGATTTATATGATTAACCAGACGTGTTAAGTAGAAATAAAGATTGCAATGTTAATATCCTTTCTCTCGTCAAGAACTATTCTATTATCGTATTATGGTATTTATATAGAATTAACAATATAAATATTAGGCTCTGTTATAAAATAAATTGAAAATAACGGGCTAAATAAGAGCCAAGGCGCTGTTAGGGGTGCGCAAATAATTCTTTTTTAGCGCCTAGCTCTTATTTAACCCGTTATTTTCAATTTATTATATAGAATTCAATGTTTAATATATATAGTGCATTTTTAGTTTTCTCTCATAAATGACTGACATAACGTTACATAATATGAATATTTTACATTTAGTTTTCGTTTTTATGACCTCTTGTACAAAGAAGGCTGTGTTCAATTCTTAATTTAGCAATGCAAAATATTTCCTAATAATTTCTTTTCTTTTGTTATGTGTATATGTATGTATGTATACGCGCGTGTGCGTGTGCGTGCAATAAAATTTATCTTTTTGAAACTAAAAAAATTTAAGTTGTTAACTTACAACTGTAATCCCAAAATATAATAATAATATAATAATAGTAATAATATTATAATAATTGTAATAATAAATTAATAATTGTAAAGGTTTTGGAAGTAAAACGAAGGCAATAACTTATATGTAATACAAAGGCTTTAATGATATATTTTAAGACACATAAAAAGTGAAACTGTTATTGAACGCGAACATCGACAAGCGCGATGCAGATGGCCATATGCCTTTCGTAAAAGAATAACCTTTACTCAGTCTCCATCTACCGGATCACAACCATACTTCAATCCCCCACTTTGTGATCCGTTGCAGGGATATAAATGCATTCTCGTGACATTCTTCTCGTGTAGCTGCTTCTTAAGTGTTTGGTAAATATGTCGTCCACGTTGTCTCCAGTTGGGACATATTCTAGCTTAATAGTTCCATCAATAATCTTCTCGCGTGTGACATGATACGCAATATCTATGTGCTTGGTTCTTGCTCTCTCTATTCTATTCTTAGCAAAATTAATCGCTGCTCGGTTGTCACATAGTACTGTGTATGGCGTTGTTATCCATTCATCCAACAGGAGTTCATTAAATAAAGATTTTACCCACATAGCATCTTTAGCTACGTTGGATAAGGCTACGTATTCTGCTTCCATGGTCGAAGTTGATATCGATTTTTGCTTTGCTGCTTTCCAATCCACTACGTTTTTTCCTATTGCAACAACTGCTTCACTATATGAATGTCGATCATCAATATCGCCTCCCCAGTCAGCATCACTCCACATGGTAATCTTTGGTTCATCTCGAGTATAATGTAGTTTGTACTCCATTGTGTCACTCAGGTACCTTAGTACTCTCTTCGCTTCGATCCAATGTTTCCACCCTGGATCCGAATTGCGATAGCTTGGACACGGCCAATGCAATGTCAGGTCTTGTACATTGAGATAGATAATGTAACGAACCAATAAGCTCTCGGTATGGTATTTCTTTCATGACCTTTCTTTCCTCTTCTGACTTCGGTGCATCATTCTTTGTTAGCAGGTTCCCGGGTTCCATCGGAGTACACGCTGGTCGGCACTCTTCCATCCCAAAACGTTGCAATGTTGAGACAATGTATGCTCGTTGGTCTAGTGTGATGTCACCGTTGCGCTCGTAACCGATTTTAATTCCTAGGAAGTAAGATGCTTTGCCTAGATCTCTTATCTCGTACTCTTCTTGGATTATCTTTACGGTTTGATCTATTATTCTTTCATCTTTGCCGAATATTATTATGTCATCTACATATGTGACCAAGTACACATATAACTCTCTCTTATATACACAGCTTGATGTGGATAGACGCTCAAAACCGGCTTTTGTTAAAAAGGTGTCTAGTGTCTCGTTCCAGTTCCGTCCACTCTGTTTCAATCCGTATATGGGGCGAAGTAACTTAAATATCTTCTCATCTTCTTTTGCATATGTTTGTGGAATCTTCATATATATCTCCTCATTCAATGATCCATTCAGGTATGCACATTTTACGTCAATATGTCGAGTTGTCCATCCGAAGTGAGTTGTGAGTGACAAGAGATATCTTACGATGGAGAAACGCGCCACTGGAGCGTACGTTTCCTCATAATCGATGCCCTGCTTCTGGGTGAAACCCCGAGCTACTATTCTTGCTTTGTAGCGGGCTATCTTTCCATCGGCGTCTGGTTTTAATTTAAATACCCATCTGCTTCCTATATAGCGTCTACCTTCGGTTAGCTCGGTTGTTTCCCAAACACGATGCCGCTCGAGATTGCTCATTTCTTCTTCAATGGCTTGTTTCCATTGTTCCGCCTGTGGTGATAACATGGCCTCTTCTAAGTTTCTCGGTTCCGTAATTTCTGTTAAGTTGATTTCTACATCCGTTTTGGGTTTTCCCTTTCTTCCATATGGATTTCTTGGTGGCGGTTTGTTCGGTCGTCCGCGCCTTCTTTCAATTGTTTTGTCGACTACTGAAGTCCCATCTCGGGCTCTTCTGTACCATCTTGGTCCTCCTTTCCATCGGTATACTCATCATCGTCATCCACAAGCGCTTGAGTAACATTATTATCGAGACGCGCTTCTGTTGCTTCCTGCTTTGCATTTGGGATACGCTATCCATCTTGTCTCGTTGACTCATCTGGAATTTTCTCCCTTTCTTTCTGTGACAACATGAACTCAAAATAGACTTGATTTTTATTCCCGTGAATTACCTCATGACCGATTTTCTCTTCGTCAAATCTCACATGTTTTGTCTGCAGGATTTCTCTTCGTTTAGGGTCCCATAGTCTGTATCCTCTGGTTCGAATATCCAACCATTATGCACTCGTGAGCTCGTTGGTCTAATTTCCTTTTTCCTTGTGACGGTTGGTGCGCGTAAGCTAAACAACCAAAAACTTTAAGGTGTTTGACGCTGGGTATACGTCCATATACCTTCTGGTACGCCGTCTTTCGTAGAGCTATGTATCATTCGGTTTCTTGCATACGCCGCTGCACTCGTGGCTTCTGCCCAGAAGCATGGCGGCAATTTTGCTGATGATAGCATGGCTCGTACCAAATCCATTAAAGTGCGATTTAGCCTTTCTGCTATGCCGTTCATTTGCGGTGTCTCGACGCTAGTTCTTTCATGTTTAATGCCAAGCTCGTCAAATAATTCTTTCATTTGGCGGTTGCAAAACTCCAGTCCATTATCCGTTCGGAACCTCTTTATTTTTAGCCCTTTATCTCTTTCAACTTTAGCGATGTACTTCCGAATAACTTGAGTTACTTCATCCTTTTTCTTTAGAAAATATACTTCAGTCTTGCGCGAATAGTCGTCAATTAATGTTATGAAATATTTTGATCCTCCTATTGATTCTACTGGCATCGGGCCACATAAGTCTGAGTGTATTAATTCCATTATACTACTGGATTGTCTTCCGGATAACTTCTTGCATGGCATCTTTGTGGATTTTTCGATGTAACATCCTGAACATTTTTCTGAGTTTATATTCTTGATTTCAAGATTTCTAACCAGGTCCTTTTTCGCGAGTTCTCCATCGATCGATTATTTCTCAATAGATCGATTATTTATATGGCAAAATCTTCCATGCCACATACCCGATTCACATCCATTTGGTGTATCTGAATAACTTCATTATTTTTCGAATTCTCGACCTTAACTAGTACGACATACAAGTTATCCACTCGTCGTGCCTGGACGATCGTTTTGTTCTCATGTCGGTCAATTATCCTTACAATTCCATTTTCGAACATAAATTTCTTGTCTCTCTTCTCGATTTGGGCTACTGACATTAAGTTTCGTCTGCATCCTGGTACATAAAAAACATCCTTTAATATTATCTTGTATTCTTTCTGACTCACCTTAGAGATAAGTACTATATCTCCTTTGCCCTCTGCCATTAGAGATCCCATATCGGTTTTGACAGTTGCATCTGCTGTGCCTATCGGTTCTGATTGTATTTTTCGGTAGTTTACAAAGTATTCCCTGTGTTTGCAAACATGATGTGTCGCTGCACTGTCTAATAGCCAGGCATCATCAACTTCGAGATTATGTAGAGCCATTAAAAAAGCAAACGAGTCCTTTTTCTCGTTTTTCTGAAACTTCTTTGTATTCTGTTGATTGCTTTTGCAATTGACTGCAATGTGTCCAGGTTTTCCGCACTTATAGCATTTAATGGGTTCCTTTGATTTGAAGGATTTTGCGCGGTTTTCTTTACTTGTTTGAAATGCGACGACTTCTTGTTTTGTTTCATTTTCCTCCTTTTTGGATAATCTTCTCTCATATTCCATGAGTAACGCCTTCCTTATCTCCGCTGACGTAAATCTATCATCATCTAGGTTCGCCAAGGCCATCGTTAGTCCATCATATGATTCCGGTAAGCCTGTCAACATCGCATAAGCTAAGTCTTCATCCTTAATTTCTGAACCGGCTGCCTATAAATAATCACTGCAAATTTTCATTCTAGATAGATAAGATGCCATCGTCTCATCATCTTTCAATCTAATTCTAACAAATTGTCGTTTCAGTTGCATTATTCTCTGTCTTGATTTAGGCTCGTATACTTGTTCAAGAATTGTCCATGCTTCGGCTGCAGTTTTGCAGTCCACCACATGTATTTGTTGGTCTGGGTCAATAGCTAGTGCGATCGTGGATAATGCTTTGTCTTCCTTGGATCTAAACGCTCGTATCTCGGCTGGGCTTGCATCATCCTCGAGCTTTACCGTTCCATTCACATAATCTCATAATTCTCTCTGAATCAATAACATTTTGATGGAAAACTTCCATGTTCTATAATTTTCGCCGTTCAATCTGTCTATCTTGTCGGTTAAATTAACGCTCGTCATTTTTGAGATAACGTTATACTATTGGAATGGACTCACCGCTTTCTTTCTTGGTAAAATGTTCGTCGAAAAAACTTAACCTCACTTCGGTGTTTTCAAGCCTTCCCTTCTTGGTATTTGTAACCTTAATTGTCTTGTGACCTTGTGTCTGGGCCCATAACCGTGTAAAGGTTTTGGAAGTAAAACGAAGGCAATAACTTATATGTAATACAAAGGCTTTAATGATATATTTTAAGACACATAAAAAGTGAAACTGTTATTGAACGCGAACATCGACAAGCGCGATGCAGATGGCCATATGCCTTTCGTAAAAGAATAACCTTTACTCAGTCTTCATCAACCGGATCACAACCATACTTCAATAATTATTAGTTATAATAATAATTATAATAATATAACTTTTAATCTTAATTTATTTAACAGAATAATAAAAGAATAATAAAAGATAAGACCGAAAATAATCATAAATTTGCTTTTATTTAAAAGAAACGAGTATGTAAATTAGTACCTTATAAGTTGGCAAAATAATGGTTAATTAAATTACATCTAGTAATATTATTCATATTAACATTGTTCTCTCGTCGTGCAACTACATCAAAAGCTTGATTTACTATATTAATTGCATTTTCTTCTATTCTATTAAGTGGTGGCTCATACTCATTTTCATCACAAGCGATGTTGTGTAAGATTGCTGTAGCTACAATTACAGCCATTGTCGTATTTAATTTTAGCCTAAGATCAAGAGCCAATGCAGGAAACCGTCTCTTCCAAAGCCCATAACTACATTCTACAATATTTCTTGTTCGAATTTGTGACTCATTGAATAAGTTTTCAGCTTCATTATTAATATTTTACAGTGGCGTTATTAAATATTTTTTTATAGGATAGCCACTGTCTCCTACCAACAGACTATCATTAAATTCTTCCATTTCAAAACGCTGGCAAATTCTTGAATTTCTAAAAATGTTTGAGTCATGAGAAGATCCAGGCCAACGACATACAATATCCTGAATTTTTCTATTTGCATCAGCAATTGTCTGTACATTAAGAGAAAAGAAGCCTTTACGATTCCTGAATAGTTCGGCAACATCACCTCCTGGTGATTGAATTCTAATGTGACTGCAATCTATTGCTCCTATACACCGAGGAAAACGAGCTATATCAAAGAATTTTTGTCTCATTTCCCTTATTTCGTACGGTGTTCTGGACATTTTAATGTATTGTCCTCGAAGATTAGCTAAAGCTACGCTTACTCTTCGAATTGTTTTTGAAGCAGTAGCTTTTGAAATTCCAGTAAAATCTCCTGCTACGCTCAAAAATGATCCCGTAGCATAAAATCTCAATGCCAGTAATACTTGACTTTGAGCAGATAGATATTCATTTATAAAAATATTTACGATTTTTTAAAAGTCTAATTTATTATTTTTTAAAAGTCTAATTTACCTATTTGTTGGATATGAAATAGTGTCTTCTATTTGGTCTACAATCATTTCGACTGTCGGCTTTGATAGACGAAATTTAGAAAAGAAATCGAGATCATCTAGTTCATCAAAATAATTCGGTCTACGCCGGAAAATTTTAGGTCTTCTTATAAATTCTTCATCACTGCTATAAAGGTTTACATCAAAATTATCAAAATCCATATTGATTAATAATTTGCAAAACTCAAATTCTATTTAACTCAGCACAAAAGATTTTTTTGGGGGGACAGTGCTCCCGTGGATTTGGAGCAATAAGCGCCTTCAATATTACTTTTGGGTTATATAATGCACGGCTTCAATCAACATAGCTTCATTCACAATAGAATTATAAGATAGGTTATGATCTTCTAGTAAACATAAAACCAGAAGTTAACCAGTGGATTTTCTGCTAATAAAAGTTAGCACTACAAAACTATTAGTTTAGTGATCAACCATGAATTGAAAAACACAATTTTTATTTTAAACCTTAAGTTAAACCTAAACTACTAGTTAACCAGAGAATGAAAAACCGGGCCTAAATATCTTTAGCTAGTCCGAAGTCGCCGATTTATACAATACGGTTTTCGCGATATCTCGCGGATACTAAGCAATTTCGACACGCGAGATCGCTATGCACGAAGTGCAGTTTTTCTAGATAGCAACAACCCCTCGCAACATCTCCGAACATGGCGTGCAAATCTTGCAGACGCAAAGCGTATGGATCTGACAATTGAAATGTCTGACTCTGTTTTAAATATTTTAATAAGTTACCAGCTTCCATTAATTCCAATATGAGCAATGGTAAATCCGCGTCCAAACAGATGCCCAACAATCTTAATACATGTTTGTGGCGAAAGTGGCTCATAAGTTCGGCCTCTTGCAAGAATTTTTTTCTCTTGAGAGGAAGCATTTTCTCGTAGCATCTTTATGGCAACAGGCATTGTATCTGATCCTTCTAAATTTCTGATGGTTCCTTCAAATAGTTCCTGCAAAATATTTTATAAATAACACAAATTAATAAAGTGCATATTTAAAATGTACATATTATTTAATTTGTTATAACAAATTTTGATTTTTGAATTAATTTTTATTAAAACTATGTCTTTATCAAATAAATTGTCTGATTCAGAAATTACAGAAAGTCTTTGAAGATATATTGTATTTAAGAGTAATAAAAAATTAGTTTTTACTTTTCCGAATTCGCTGCTGCCTAGAAGCTTCGCTAGGGTAATTTGATTTTTCTCAATTATGGTTAAGGCAAATTCGTCCGGTTTATATTGCAACCTCGGAGCATATAGAGGATTGAGTTGAACATCCATGGAAGGTATTTCGTTTAGAGTTATTATAATTCAATATCGGTCATTATTGGAGGCAGGACTATCTCATTACTTCCTTTGCGTTGTTGGTATAAACAAATATAATACACTTATCTAATATTATGCAATGCAAAATTTAAATTACTTTCAAAAAGTAAGCTATTTTTTTTAGAAAATCTCTATACATATATGTATATCAAATCTAGGATAATTTACAATCAAAGTTTGAAATTAATATCGAATATACTTACAATAGTAAAAGTAAAAAACATAGATTACAAGGGCAACGACAAAGCTTAATATTAATGGTAGATAATATTGCATAGCTGATATTTCGATAGATTCTGTTACATCAACGATCCCACTTGATTAACTCCATACTCCAAAGCCGTAAGCATTTTCAGCCTTCACGCGAAATCGATATTTCTGTTTTATGTCCCTCGTAATTACCCAGTAACTATCTGTTCCGTTATAACATAAAATCCAATGCTCATTTTTGTCGATTTGATTGCCTCTTTTGTAATTATTTTCGATGACTAAACCCTCCAGTCGATGCGAAGTTACTTGTGAATCGTGAGCTTCCGCAGGTTCTCAGTTTAACTGATACGTGAAATTTGGAAATCTCGTTACCGTAGGTATTCTAGGAGCACTCGGAAAATTGCCTTTGTTAAACAAGAATAATATTTAAATTTTTTCGTTTTATGCTAGTACATAATTTTACTTAAAACTTTATTATTTAATTTCTAATTTAAAAAATTTTTGAAAAATTTTTGAAATAAACACATGATATCATGTCTTCATTTGCTTACCAAGCGCTTTAAAAGTAAATCTTTCATCAGGCGACTATATAGTCTTCCATATACTCGTAGTATCTCAGAATCAAACGCAATTTATATAGAGTTTGCGGCAGTTTTCTATATGTATAATATGTTACTTTGTCATTATTCTTTTCAATGTTATACACTTTTTGCCACTCCTGCATCGCATCATTTTTGTATTGTAGTATGTAATGGATCGTCAGATTGACGCTAGGGATCCACGAGATATTCATGCCGTTTGTACCCAGGTAGCACACTTACGTCAAAATGACGTCAAAAACTGGTGATTACTCATCAAATGACGTCAAATGACCAAATAATACCTAATTAAAACGTCTTTTTTGTGACGTCTTAATGACGTATAAAAACGTCATAATATCGTGATTTTTAAGTCATTTTTATAAATAAAATGCACGGCGCCGCGAGCGTGAAATCGGACTTTCGCCGCTAGGAAGCGGACTTTCTCGAATTCAAGGTTCGCTTGGGAGATAATATAAAGCGAGCGATCGCGATATTCGATCGCCTAGGCAGCTATCCATGGCTCAAGTCTTCGAAATCAATACCAAAGACCTAGTGGACTCTTTTCTGTGTTGTAAGTGAGGTCGGTGGACCGTCACAGATAATAATTAAATAAACACAAAACAAAATGTTTGTATTTTATAATATATGTGTATCAAATAATAGCTTTTGATAGATTTTTACAACCATATGTATGGATGATATGTATGATACTTGAAAGAAAAGATTATCATGTTGAAGTAGTAACGATAACCGCGAACAGTATCGTCGTGAATTTTCCGGAGCCGGTTTCCAATAGCGGATGCAAAAGGAATAATTTAGCCCGCACTGAATATATTATCTCCGTGAGCCATTGTTCGGACAATAACGAGTTCAAGGAATTCAACGTGCAGACGCACAAACGGCATTACGAAATCCAGAATTTAACACCGTTTACAGACTACAGACTGAAGCACTAAGCAATTTCTATGTTAAGTCATGGATGGGCTTGAAATTCGGCACGGATGTGATACTGAGAACTACTCCGGACAAACTCAATGCCCCGGAAAATGTGACGGTTCAAGTTCTAACGCCTATTCTAGCGGCAGTCTATTGGATGCCACCTAAGAAATTGAACTGTGTGATATATTGAACTACGAGATGCATTGGATGTCAGTTCTTTTTCCAAATGACACTCGAAAAATAACTTTTCAAATTTCACCCAACAAACAACTTATCAATAATCTCGAACATACAGATGATGGCAAAGTTTTCACGAAAATCCAGCTACTATCAGGACTGGAATATTTGGTATACGTGCGTGTGTATCCAGGCAACTTTAGCGATTCCTTCACTGACAGTTCGAATAAAAGCATTTACTCGGAACCGAACAATTTAACTTTGAGTGGGGTCAGTATAAATACCTGTACAATTATTGCAAACTAAAATGCGTGGGCGGGGGAGGGACGAAGCCTATCCAAAAATCAGTTTTAAAATTAAAGTTTTAAGTTTAATTAAAAAATTAAAATTAAAGTTCTTCAGTTTTAAAATTAAAATTAGGTTTAGGTTAGGTTAGAATTTTTTGGGGTGGGGGTGCATGGGGCGGAGCCCCTCCCTCGCCCACGCGCATACTTTGCAATGTTTATACAAGTATTTATAACCGTTCATTGAAATTACATCGTATGGTATATTTAATAACATTCTTTTGTTAATAACTTTTAAATAAACATCGACCGACAATTGAATCCTTTGCATGTATTCAGGGTCATGACCTTGACAACATATGTCAAGGTCAACATCATCCGTGAGGTTGCCCACTTTATGGACATTTACCTCTTAATCAATTGTCATGTTTTATTGAAATCAACTCTAAGAGCACAGTTGACGAAAAGTCGACGAAAAGTCGACTTTTTGTCGACTTGTAAAAGGTAACGGAAAGTCAACTTCTAGCAGTCATTTTTAGATATATACGCCAAAGTACAGTGAAGATGCAATTGGTGCACAATCATAATCAGGTACATATATATATCGTCGATTCATAGGTATACCAATTGCATCTTCACTGTACTTTGACGAGATTTCCTCTGTGGATAATTGCGACCGATGCACAGGATAGGGATCGTCGATATCGAAATCATAGTATCAACGTGTAGTAACGATTTTCACGCGATGTTTATGTTACAACGCGAACACTATGAGATAGCATAGCGTCTCCCCAAACGCAGCCTTTAAAAATATATAATATTAATTTCATGTACAAAAAGTTGACTGAAACCTGACGTTAAAAGTCGACTTTGAAATCAACTTTTAGTCGGCGTTTTTTGGGACATTCGCCGACTTCAAGTCGACTTGAAGTTGACTTTCGTCCTCGAAAAAGTCGGCTTTTCACCAAGTTCGGTGCAAAGTCGACTTTAAGTCGACTTAAAGTCGACCTTTTGGGAAGAGACACGGTAGTATCTCGCGCAGCAAGACACCCCGGATATCTATAAAAGCAAGTCGGACAGTTGAGAGTACCTTAGATTATTTTCAGATCTGAATAACGGCTGAACCGATCAAATTCTTGAGGCTAAATCGATAGCTTGGGTTTGAATTATATAAGGAAAGTGTCTTCATTTTTGCTCCACATGTTCTACAAACAGAGATATTACGATGCAAAGTCCAATGTGGATATTTTCATTTTAAGAAACGTCACTCTATACGTACTATACACGTATGTACACACACATATGTAACATGCAAATGTATTAGTTTTGTACGGTTGGCGCACTCGACAGAAGATTCCGCTGGTGGCGCTCTGAGATTTGACAATGACAAATAAATGAAAAGTGAAAAAGGTTAACACGGTACTATGCTATTTTTAGAACCATTATCCGCAACAGATGCAGATGGAAAGAGAAATTTAGCAACCGAATAAACAGATCCTGGCTTAGTCGCCGGCATTGTAATAAGCGTAGTATCCTTAAGATTATTATTACTCGCACTCGTGGCGGTACTCTCTGCTACAGGCATATCTTCATCGTAATGTCTATAGCATGAATTTTGATAATCCTGTCTACAAAAAGACTACACAGGATCACAGTTTAGTCTTGAAAAAAATAGATTTCTGCTTCTCACAGCTACAGTTTGACAGGAGGTAAAATTAATGTTTTCTCAAACATACTTATTCAAAATTGTTTCTCTTTAAATACGATTAAATATTTTAACAGATGAAATTTCGCAGTATTTCTTACATTTAAAAGATTTTACGATATTATTACTTACACAGGCTCAGGAACCATTGACAATCCTGAAATAATTGATTATGTTTAAGACTCGATCTGTCTCAACGCAGAGGACTTAACAGGCTACTGAAGTACTATATCCAAGTGATAAATCCATGTCAAGAAAACCGAGATATTTGGATCAAAAGGGTCTGTCCAAATGCATCATGCCTGCGTTCGTTTTAGCACTTTGTCACTCAGATATACGTATATTACGCAATATATGTATATTGCGTGTGCAACATATTTAGATTTGTACTCAGCAGCATAAAGGGAGAAATATTTAAACATACTGTTGCCAACTAAGCGATCTTATCTTCATGTATCCAAATGGTTTGATAAGAAAGTTTAAGATTTCTGTCAGTTAAACACACATACACACAACATATATAATTTGTAATATAATACTTTTTAAATGAATCTATAACATCACCTGGCGCACATAGCGTGTGATTCTACATGCACTATATATGTAAGAAAATATTACTTATTGTTTAATTATTTATTTAAGAATATGTAGTGTAAATGCAAACTACTTTTTATTTATTTCTTTTCTTTGCATATTTAAACTATTTACAAATTATTATACGAGCTGTTAAAACATAATATAAAAGTTATAGCGTATACTGTGAAATAAATTATCAAAGTAAAGCAAAGAATAAGCAAAGTATGATTAATGTTTTTTGTCCTGATATCTATTATAATGTGCATAAAAATTATACATAGAAGAAAAAACCACCCCGCTTTTGATTCGCGATTCAAGAACACATTTTTTTATTACATTTTTTTATATTTTTATTACAATTTTATAACACTTTCTTAATTATTTTTTTACTGTCAGCAGTCTATACCTAGAGAGAGCGAAGTGTCGTCGAGCAGGAGTAGGTCCTGAACCTTCTCGGACTTGTCACTGTGTAGAATGGCCGTTTGTACAGCCGCATCGCACACCACAGCCTTTTCGCGTTGAACTCTTTAATATAAATATAATATTTTTAATACAAATATAATATAATACCTTATATAATATAATATAATACCTTATATAAATATATTATAAATATAATACCTTAATTGTTATTAATTAAGATTATAAATATACCTTTCATTGGTTGCCTCTTCCGCTTCCTCTTCTTGGCCCCCAATAATAATGGGGGTTCGATAATTTGTACAGGAAGGTTAAAAATCGGTTTCTGCCGGCTGTTAACACTCGCTCTTCTTTCTCTTGACCTCCAATCTGTAATTATCAAAGATTTTATCTTAGAATTAGTTGACTCTGCATATCATATAGTAGCGTTGTGAGTTATTCTAATTCAACATTACGATCACAGATACAATCATCAAGTGCAACGAGAAAAGTATTTATATCTTTTCACCTTATTCTATAAATACTTTTCTCACATGCGATGCACTTGATTGTATCTGTGATCACAACGTTGAATTAGAATAATAAGTCACAACGCTACTATACATATATTGCTGTCACATGAGATTTTTTTTAGTATTAAATTATCAAGGGTTATATAATATGAGTCTTACGTGGAGCGTCCCCGGCAGGATGCCCATGCTCTCCTTGGTTCTTGGCGGCATCGGCAGATCCAGGCTTGGCGGCAAGTCCAGGCCCAGGCTTGGCGACAGGTTCAGCGGGAATGGCTGGCTCGGCGGATGAGTCGGTGGTTGGAACACCATTATTAATGCCGACCGGCGCGTCAGCCGGCGTGCTCACCACTGACTCGATTTCTAACATTAACTGATCCACGATTATCTGGAAAAAAAAAAAAATTTGTTTAATGCAGAATACTTTTGCAAATATTTTTGTATTAATAATCAAGTACACTCACATCACACAGTGTACTTCCTTCCATTTCTTCTTGCACTGCTCGGTCTTCAATTTTTTTGAACAAATGAATCGTGAAGTTACTTCACAAACCATGCTATTACGCATTCGAGATTTATCACTTCGTTTGGCATAATTTCATTGCTTTCGTCATTGCGTACTTGTTAATACTTATGGCGCGGTCCCATGGTACGGAACGTATGCGCAATGCGGAACGCTCGTGATTGGTTCGAATTTTTTTACGTTGGTTCCGCCGATTTCTATCCGCAAGATTTAATTTTATCCGCACTTATTGTACGAAATTTCTTATATGTGTGTGTGTGTTAATAAAAAAGTCGAAAATGCCAAAAGTTCAGCAGAGATCCGTAAGAATATTATTAAATTTAAATTTTAAATAACAAATATAATTTTAAATTAATAATTTTATATTAATCCAATATTATATTGAACAACTTCTTTACAAAATATAAGTTTGTTACTTATACGGGAGTTAGAGGTTGATTGTTTATTATTTTATAGGATAAAAAGTGTGGATATTGTGGGTATATTCTTTCACAAAACTATGATTTGTTGAACCACTCTTGCTTTCATCCATTTAACGAAGACATTCATTATCTAAATGTGGATGAAAATTTGGTAGTCACTGTTGGTAAATATTATTTTAGTAATCAAAGCATGTCCCTTGGCAAAGCATGCCATTAATAATTCATTGAAAAATTATATCCGTCCGACATTGGTACTGGCAAACTTTCGTTTGCCAATGTTATTATTGTCCCTCTTATTTTACAGTGTCTCGCGTAGAAGAATTTAATGAATCAAATGATCTGCCAAATAATGACAGTTTGCAAGAAGTTGACACTGATGAACTGTTAATAAATCATGTATCCCAGAAGCGAGCATTATTCGATCATCGGATACCAGCAAGCGAAAGAAGCACTTTAAAAAAAAATGCATTGTGGCAAGAAGTATGCAACTCATTGGGAGGTTAGTATATGTATATATGTATATGTATAGGATTATATTATTATATATATGTATATATAATGTATATATAATGTATATATGTATATATATATATGTATATATAAGTATATATATGTGTAATAGTTCTCTGGGAATCGTTGTCAGGTCGCGTAGTTAAAGACTGGAGTAGATAAAATATAAGTTTTATTCAGAGTTTGAAAATACACGTCTGTACTCGAAAAGGTCGAAGGAAGAAGAACCACACGTTCTCTCTTTTATAACAAAACATAAACATGCTTTTCAGTAATTACAACGATTAAACAAAAAGAGAACTAAAGTAATTGCCTAGGGATTCTAGTTACTAGCTCTAGGCCTACTGCTATTACACTCGGCCAATTCTGACTTTAGATCTCCGCCCTCGGAGTCCGGCGTTATAAGTGCTTAATAACAATAATAGAAATTTCACAAAGACATATTACTTAAATGTAACTAACATTAACTAAAACTAACATATAACAACATAATATTATTCGTTTTTGAATTTATAATTTTAAGAGTAATTTTCTAAAGGTTTGTCTTGTATCCATGGTCTGATATTTCCTGCTTCCCATGTTCCTTCATAAGGTTTGTTAGTTACCTGATGATTTTCGATATCTTTTATAACATATCTATCGTTTCGCAAAACTCGTGCTATTTTATAAGGCCCTTTAAATTCTGGTATAATTTTATGTGAAGCGCCTTTAGTAGTATCTATGTTTCTTATCATTATATAATCATCTAGTTTGTACATGTGTGCTGGTTTACGTTTTTTATCAAAGTATTCCTTATTGTATTTTTGACTTTTTTCTATCTTCTTAGCAGCTCTATCTCTCAATTTCTTTAAATCGCGATCATTATCGTTATTAATTGTGTTTTCTAAGTATTCACGAATTCTGTCGATAATTTTACCTTTTTGATCGATTCCAAATAAAAGTTTACTAAGAGTTCCGCCTGTGGTTTTATGAACCGAATTATTTATTGCAAATTCAATATCTGTTATTACTTTGTACCAGTATATTTTCTCATCGTTATTTATGAGTTTACTTATCATGGGCCCTAAAACTCTATTTGTACGTTCTACCTGACCATTCGCTTTAGGAGAAATAGTCGCAATACGAATGTGTTGAACATCATTTTCTTTACAAAATTCTTGAAATTCATTAGAAGTAAAAGCCGTACCTCGATCTGATATAATAACACGTGGTCTACTATAATTGTAAAAATGTGATGTCATATTACTAATTACTTCATTAGTTGCCGTGGTTTTTGTTGGATATAATTTTGTAAACTTCGTAAACGCATCAATAACAACTAAAAGATACCGCTTCGTTAATCGATCTTTATAACTTCAGAAGATGCGCGTACAAGTCATGGAGTTTGCAATATACCACTTTGTCGAGGCCGAAACAATAATAATGCTATTGCAGTCAGAGAGGCGTATTCGAAATACTTTCAAATTACTGGTGCGTTACCTTACCAGTGGGAAAAAGCGTTGCAAAACGATTTTTAATTTATTTGCAAAAATTGTTATAAATAGTAAGTAGATGTATATAAGTTTGTAAAGCATAGGTATACTTTTATAACATATGGCAAACAAATATGACCTTTAATTACTTATTCGTAAGGCTTGTGTATGTGTGTAATAATAAAAATACAACTTTATTTAATAATATTATTATACTACAAATGTAATCAGAAATTAATTATGTCATAATAACCCATACAGCACAAAACATTGCAGTTACATTGCAGCAATGTTACAATCTTTCAAGTTGTAATGTAACATTGTAGAGACACTACAAGAACATATAATTGTAATATTTCAGGAGAATATTACAGCAACATTCCAGAAAGATTACAAAATAAAATCTATTAAATTTTATTTATAGTCACTAATTTGTTCATTTACTGTGTTACGGTTCTGTTGATCCAAATAGACATTGAGAAATATATGTAATTAATATAAAAAAATATACTTATATATATATATATATATATTATTTTATATACAGAGTCCCAAAAGTCTGGAAACGGTCAAATATCTCGAAAACGGTCCACTATAATGAAAGATATAAGTATACCAAATTGAAGGGCTTAAAAAAAGCTATTTAATTATCATATCAGTTTGACCTTGAATAGCACCATCAAAGTCACATAAAAATCACTTTGATATTTTTAAATGGAAACCCCCATTTTTTTATTGCATATTCTTGTAACTTATCTCGAGAGCTTTTCAAAACACTATAATAAAATATTTTTTTCTTAAGTACTTTTTGAGTTATAATAAGGTTTCGAAGTTTACAATTTTTTGACATAAAATGTAAAATATTTTGTATAATTATATAGATATATAATTAAATAGATCTCTTTTAAACATTTTTAATAAAGATATAATTAATTCCAATCGATGTTTGTATATTAATTTATACTTAAATATATTTAAAAAAGATCACAAAAGCGAAATTTTTGCCGGTAAAATAAAAAAAAGTAATATTACTATATGGTTGCAGTAACGTTGCATTTTTTCAAATACATTACATTGCAATGTTGCTATAATGTTTCATTGCAATATTACAAAAAGCGGCCATCCAGCCGTTGCTGCAATCTTGCAGTAATATTGCAGAAACAATTCGCAATTCCCATGCAATATTACAATGTTTCAATGTTAGATCTACGCAAAGTTTCTGCAATCTTTCGGTGCTGTATGGAAATATTGTTATATAATCTTTTTATGACAATATAAAATATATTAATCTTCTTATGATAACATGAAATATATTAATCCACATATACAAAACTAGGAGAATACAATATGGCGTAATATATAGTAATAGTCATAATTAATATTAAATGATTGTATATTATATTAAATTAAATTAATTTTATTAATTGATTTTATTAAATTAAATTGATTGATTTTATTTAATTAAATTGATTTTATATTAAATGATTGTGCACAATTTATCTTGCTCTTCCATAAGTATGGAAAGGAATTTTATTTCCAGTTTGGCTCGCTCTCTGTAAAGCAATTTTCTTAATCCTTCGCCCAGTAGGAGTAAAAACCCGTCAACTCCATTAGGTTGCTTATTAATCTCCCGTAATGCTGTGATAACAGTTTCGTGAAATTCTTCGTTCACTTTGCTCGATCTGTCGAACTTTCTTTCTGAAATATCATTGATTTTCAACATGAGGTAAATTTATTGAAATTTCTAATAAACTGAATACTAATATAGGAACATACTTCTACTTGAGTTTAAATCGCCACTTTCTCCAGAATTTGACAGCAGCGATGAGTTTGATACGCTGCTGCATGTTGATTGGGGCACCGACATTGAAGACCCATTGGCTTCAGCTGAGGTATTTTCAATATTCTTCTCATTATTCTGAGCGTTTGATGGTAGACTAGTACACGTTCTAGAAAGAAAAACGGCACTTAATATATACAGGGTGTTTCGTTTTAAATGATACAGTCGATTATCTCGCGAACCGATGATTTTATTGACAAATTTTTCCGACGAAAGTTGCATGGTTTGAAGGGGGACACATGATGAAAATATGGACTTTACCTGGAGTGACCTTTGCAGATAATTGACTGTATCATTTAAAACGAAACACCCTATATATATATATACATATATGTACACACATATATGTATATATACACATATACCCATACAGCACCGAAAGATTGCAGAAACATTGCGTAGATCTAACATTGAAACATTGTAATATTGCATGGGAATTGCGAATTGTTTCTGCAATATTACTGCAAGATTGCAGCAACGGCTGGATGGCCGCTTTTTGTAATATTGCAATGAAACATTATAGCAACATTGCAATGTAATGTATTTGAAAAAATGCAATGTTACTGCAACCATATAGTAATATTACTTTTTATTTTATTGGCAAAAATTTCGCTTTTGTGATCTTTTTTAAATATATTTAAGTATAAATTAATATACAAACATCGATTGGAATTAATTATATCTTTATTAAAAATGTTTAAAAAAGATCTATTTAATTATATATCTATTTAATTATATATCTATATATATATCTATTTAATTATATATCTATATATATGTGTACATAATATATAATAATATACGTAAATAAAAAACAAAATTAACATTTTAATATAATACTATCTCTTTTATTAATAAAAAAACATGTCATTTATTTTGGAGATTTATTAAATCATATTGTAATAATATATATTATAATATCTATATATTCATTAAATGAAAATAATAACAATGCGCTTATATGAACTATTATGCGAGGTCTACAATAAAGTCGTAAAGTCCGTAAATCGTAAGAAATTGAGCAATCAATCTATTGTGATTGGATAATTTCTTAAATTACGACTTACATCTTTACGACTTTATTGTAGATCTCGCATTAAATCACATGTATCATATACATATTTATCACATATATATCACATATATCTGTCATATACATATCACATATTTAATATATTTAAGAAAAAACAATTCATTAATATTTTAACATTCATTAATAGAGGAAATGACAATGCTATTTATACGAGGTCTACAATAGAGTTGTAAAGTCGTAAGAAATAAACCAATCACAGTCGATTATTCTCCTGAATTTCAACTATGATTAGTCAATTTCTTACGACTTACGACATTACAACTCTATTATGAATGAATTATTAAATGACATGTGAATAATATGCAAAAATGCAGCAAGATTAACGTAGAATTAAAAGTAATGCGACTTGCTTTGTTTACACTAAAAAACATAACGGGATGATTTTTTTTGCAACATTATAAAATCACACAAATAATTGTCAAAGTTTGTGTCGTCCTTCTATAATATATATAGGCGTCCTTCTTCTATAATATATATCAGTGACTAGAATAATTTCCATCACTGCGACATCATAGACATTTCACTCTTACTTCTTCCCACGAATCGGAAATGCTTATCCTTAATTTAGAATTATAGCACATCTGGTATCTATTGATATACAATCATTCTCTTATTAATTCATTAGACTTTACCTGTAAAGAATGAAAAGTTATCGAATAACAATTAAATCGAAGAATTAAAAATCATAATTATTAAAAGTATACATATATAAAATACACTCAAATTAAAATCATATATAAATATACACATACTTGGCCCTCTGAATCCGCAAAGTAGCTTGAGCAAGCCATTTTGAAATAGAGTCCCCTATCTCATTATCAGTTACATGTGGATGGTTTCTACGAACAGCTTCTATATAAACAAAATATTATTCGAAGCAATATAAATATGCTTGTGTGTTATTAATACAAATCTTATTAAATTTAAATTGATTCAATTTATGAAGATATATAAAAAATGAACTTACGTATAATTATTTGTGCAAAACCTAAGTTGTAAACCTAAGCTTTTTTCCCCTTTTCTTCCAACCCAGCTAAAATTTTGTGCAAAAGTATTTGTTATAATTTTTTTTAGTATGTTACGTATCATAACATGCGCAGGGTGTCCATCCACGAGTTTAAAAATATTAATCTGAAAAATATTTAAATTTAAATATTAGTCTAACATAGATCTCATATATTAATTAATACTAAATTACTAGTAAATAACTATAATGAATATTTTAAACTTAATAATTTATATAATTTCTTTAAAATATAAAATTAAAACAGCGTATAAGTTCTATCCATTCTTATAGAGAATATTACTTTTTTTATTATTACTATTAATTTGCAGCATAGGACATTAAACATAATACATAATATATACATATAAACTTAATAGATAGACCCTGCGCATAATAGAGAAAATATTAGGAATAAGAATTATTTTAAAATAATAAAATCGAAAAGACTTTAATATAAAAATACAAATTCAAATGTAAAGACTAATAAGGGCTAATAAGCTAATAAGAATCTTTTATATTCGAATTTGTATTTTTATATTAGAGTCTTTTCGATTTTATTATTTTATAATAATTCTTATTTCTAATATTTTCTCTATTATGTGCGCAGGGCCATGTAATAATAAAAAGAAATAAAAATTAAAAGAAAATAATATGAAAAACACTATATATATATTACTACATACTTTTGTTTAAGTTTTAAATAGTGGGAGTATTCTAGCTATAATAAAATTATACGTATTATACATATACATGCGTGTGTGTGTGTGTCTCATACCACTTCCTCCTTGAATTGTCTTTCGTGCAATTGTTCTTCAAAATACGTTAATTCCTCATTCGTAGATATAGGCAATTTGACATTATTTTCTTGACTGAAAGAATTGATCGGTTGCATTTTTTCTTCAAGTATATCGATCTTAGTTTCAATAGTATGAAGTTTATATAGAATTTTATTTAATTTTCCTAGAGTTAACTTCTTATATTCTGAAAAAAATATACATTATTATTTTGTTTTTTAATTATTACAAGTACTATTCACTTTTACAGATCATATAATAAATTGTGATATCTCTTATTAAATACGTTACTTTATTGATAACATTCTTGAAAATTATATGTATTTGTAAAACATACCACGCGTGTAATTATTTTCGCTGTCGCTGTCTCCATTGAGTTGTTCTGTAAAATTTCTTACTCTGTTATTTGTAAAACTGTGAGTGTTAATATTGCTATCTAAAAGATAAAGTTAATAAATTTAGATGTCTCATAGTAAATACGTAACTTTATTGATAAAGTATTTGAAAATTATATGTATTTGTAAAACGTACCACGCGTATTATTATTTTCAATGTTGCTATCTATATTAAGTTGTTCTGTAAAATTTCTTGCTCTTTTATTTGTAAAACTGTGAGTGTTAATATTGCGATCTAAAAGATAAAGTTAATAAATTTAAATGTCTCATAGTAAATACGTAACTTTATTGATAAAGTATTTGAAAATTATATGTATTTGTAAAACGTACCATGCGTATTATTATTTTCAATGTTGCTATCTATATTAAGTTGTTCTGTAAAATTTCTTGCTCCTTTATTTGTAAAACTGTGAGTGTTAATATTGCTATCTAAAAGATAAAGTTAATAAATTTAAATGTCTCATAGTAAATATGTAACTTTATTGATAAAGTATTTGAAAATTATATGTATTTGTAAAACGTACCACGCGTATTATTATTTTCAATGTTGCTATCTATATTAAGTTGTTCTGTAAAATTTCTTGCTCTCTTATTTGTAAAACTTTGAGTGTTAATATTTCTATCTAAGAGATAAAAGAAGTCAAGAATTACTTTTCTTCAACATTACATATCTTATAAATTATAATTTCTCACCATCACTCGATGTATAAGTTCTTTTGCATAATTTTGGAATATTTGAAATTCTTTTGCTTAATAAACTTGGAGATCCAGGTGTCGACTTATCAAGATGCGATTTAGATATAAAATTTCCTATTTGTGGAAAATCAGGTAAAATTTTATTTGAGTTCACATCATTGTCACTTTCATTTAAAAATAAATCTTCGTCTGAAGATGATGATATTATCTTTCTCGCTTTCACACATCTTTTCTTTTTTTTTTAGTTCACGTAATCCATCAGAAGACCTATCAATATTTGATGTGTCTTCCGCAAGTGCTAATTTTTGCATTCCTTCTGAATAAGTATCTTAAAACAATATTAGAACATAAATTACAATTAATATTTTTTTCTCCATGAAGACTATCAAAGATCTCAATATTAAATATAAATACAAGTGAGATAGGCCTTAAGAGCCGATCGGCGATGTTGATGCGTGTATTCGAAAATTAATACTTTTTTCCATTTTATGGATTTCAAAAATACAACTATTTTTTACCTGCTTTACCAAAAACTCTTTTAATCGGCAATTCATCCCATTCTAAATGATTTTGTGACATTTCTCGTGTTATTATAGCTTTATTGATTCTCATTTTAGTTTTAAAATGACTAGGCCAAATGCACGATTGTTTGCTTGCATTGTACCATGATTCTGGTATCAAATGCAGACCATCATTGAATTCTGCTATTATAAATGCCATAGTATCCATTTTTCTGGAGAACCAAATAGGGATGCAAAAGACTTGTATGCACATTAAAGAAGTATTGAAAATATGTCTAACGTATAATTATAAGTCTAATACTATTACATATGATTTAAAGGAAATATAGCAAATAAGTTTTTTCGATTTGTGCAAGGAATTTTCCACGCTTTACATATCACATCTGTAATTGAATAGGAAAAAATTTCCTTACTATCTGTTATCATTATTTTGATACCAAATTCACTAGATTGACAAGGTGTATCATATAGATTTTTTACATATGTACACTTTTTACCAATGACAAAAATATCTTCATTTTTTTTTACTATGTTTAAAATAACAATATAATGTCCATTTTTTAGAAGGCAACAACTATTATAATTATTATCATTTTTACAATTTATACTTAATTTTTCAGATAATAATTGTAAGTATTGTGATTGAATATTACCACAATCTTGAGAAAATGGTCCATTATTGTGCAAATATTTAAGCGAATATAAATGTTGATTATTATAAATAGGCTTTGGCAATAAAAAATTTTCATTTTCACTATATCTCTTTATCAATTGCTGCAATGGCTTTTCGTTCTTTCTTAATCGTCTTTTGATAGTCATGATATAGTTTTCGAAACGGAAAGCGCTGAAGTTATCCAAAGAACCAAATATTCTGACATCACAACATAAATGTAAAAGATTGTGGACATTATGTGTTATATATTGTTTGCCGTACAATATTTCGAAAGATAAAACAAAATTTTTTAATAAAGCCTCAGCATAATCTATAAACTCTTTTCGACATAAATCTGGACGAACAAGAATTGTGATAGCTGTATGAAGCGTAAGAAAATGATGATACATTTCTTTCTTTAATGTATATTTTAATATAACAGGTCCAGTATATAAAAGGAAGTTCCTAAATTCGACAGCTTTCCAATGCTTAACATCTTTTAGGCTTCTTGGCTTTCTTACAAAATCACTTGGTGTAGTACATTTCAGCAAAATTAACAAATATGATATTCTATTAATTGCTCTTCTGCTTAAACGTATAGAAAGCGGTCCTTTTATCCAGAATAATATTAGTTTTTTAACTACACCCAAACATATGAGATGCATGTAGTCTAACGGTGTATTACTTATGGGTAAAAATCCCGGAACATTGTTTAAAATGGAATAACCAGTTTGAAATTTGTTGTAGGCATTAATAGCAAATAATTCATCAGTTCTTAAAGAATATGATGCATTTGGAAAGCAAACTCTACCCTTTATATACTTTCCTTTAATTGTGCATTTGGTGCAACTGTGAAATCCAGTGTGACCTTTTACATTCAAAATAAAAGATTTCGCTGGTGCATCACAAATTAAAGCAAATAATTTAATTGTAATTACATTGTTATTATAAATATAACCATTACTTAATTTAATTAAATCATTTACTAAAGGCTGCAGAAAAATATTACAATCTTGTGGTTTTTTATCTCCAAAATATGCACCAACCAAATATACTTCTTTATTAAAGGTATTTGAACATAAAATAGGCCATAATGATGCATTTGAAGACTTAGATAATGGAAGACCATCAATGTTGATAAGTAAATTAATATATTTCTGATGAGATCTTAATAACATTTTTTTAATATTATTATCCAAACCCGAATAAAAATATTCTCCTCCACATGTATTTATAACATAGACTTGTCGTGGAGTTCGTAGTAATGTTCGTGTATCTTTTGAAAAGTTGCATGACGTATGTTGCTGCAAAATTTTTAGCAGTGCATTACATGCGTTTTGATTAATATTATATGATACAGCCCATGTAGCTATAGCATTTTTAAATTTCTTGTCATTATCAGTATCATTATAAGCCTCATTTATAATTTTTATGGCAGGATTGTGAAAGTCATAATCATAATTTTCATTATCATCATTATAAGCGTCATTGTTTCTTTGAATGTCAGTGTTATTATTAGTTAGACATTGTTGATGATTTTCATCGTCACAAAATGTAACTTCACTAAGAACTTCAATATTATTAATATTTTCAATAGATGCATATATATTTTCATAATAATTTTTATGCGAATGTAAATCATAATCTTTTGAACAAACATTGATAGCATCAGTTAATGATTGTTGTAAAATATCGGTAGAGGATCCTGCAATCTCTATGTCAGTTTCATTTTTAATAATTCTCCTAACTTGACGTTTTGAAGAAAATAGGTGTCTTTTTTGTGTGTTAGACATATTTATTAAAATAATTATACAATAATTATTAAAATATTTAATACAAGTATTAAGCCCTAAAAAAATTAAATTTAAATATAAAATATCTCATATGAAATCTGATATACTTATTGTTAGTATAAAAATTATTTTAATAGTATCTACATAAAACACAAGTATGCATATATTGACATATTAATTGATATAATAAATTATAATTGACATATGTTCAATTTTTTCCATAGCCATCAGTAATATTTTAGACATAAATAATGACAGTTGACTATTTGTTTTAATAATTGTAATATACAATAGATAAATATTAAGTATTTTAAAAAATAATAAAATGAAATATCTTAATTAAACAAATAAGTTTATATCTTTTTAATATTAAAATATTAAAAGAAGAAAACGAAAATTAATCAAGATAAACAAGATAAAAATTTAGAGATTCAATATATTTCCACTTAAATTAAATTGTAAATGAAAATATATTTTATATATGTTTATCTACTTTTGTATAGATAATGTTAAAGTATTAGGCTTTTTTAACTTTCATGTGATTTTTTGTAATATTTAAGATACAAAATAGATCATAGATATATCATATAACAAAATTTTCACTATATTTATATATATATATATATTTATATATACAATATATAGCATGCCAAAAAATTTAAATTATTATAATTTGGAACAATAACATTTACATTTATTTTATTTTGATTTTTATTTATTCACTGAGTTTATATTTCTTTACTTATCATATATATCTAAAGCTAACTGCACACGATACTAATTTTTTTCTGGATTACTTGCGTGTGCCTGTGCTGGCAATCTTGCTCTTTTGCTAGGCTGGAAATTATGTGTCTGCTGGTCACGCTGCTGACTGATTTGCTGGATTTCTGCGATAGAACAGGTGCTACTATTTTTCTTGCTATAATCCTGCGTTGTCAATCAAAGACGCTGTCAATCTCAAATTTGGGTTGCAATTAGATTGCAAAATACATGTCAAAAAATCCAGCTAGCAATCCAGCAGAAAAAATAGCATCGTGTGCAGTGGGCTTAATACGTATATATCTTTTTAACATTTTAGTGATGCGCTGGTGTATATGTATACATATACACTAACGCATCACTAAATATATGTTTGTTCTTCTATGCTAAAATATTTCTACTAATATTTCTCAAGATATTAATCTATATGTTAATTTATCAGTAATATTATCTTTATAATAATCATTGTTTATATGTTGGAACTTGACAAAGCGTACAAGACTCATTATTATATCAATATATATATATATATATATATATATATATATATATATTATTTTCAAGATCATTAATATCACTATATAATCTTAAAATAACTAGGTTTAATTAGGAAAGTAATAATTAATTGTATTTACCTGATGTCTTCCAAAATCGTTTTATTTGGATACTCTCTCTCTCTATAGTTTTCTTTTTCACAGTACATATGCACATGCAGTATATCTTTGCAATGCAATATAAATGCATTGGATATTTTAACAAAAATATAACGAGCCAAACTGAAAGAAACAAAATGCCATAATAATTAGAAATTGTAATAAAAACACGTTATATATATATATATATATATATATATATATATATATTTTTATGCACAGGAATAATATCACTACATAACCTCAAAATACTATTTGCTTAGGAAAGTAATATAATTATATTTACCTGTCTTCCGAAATCTTCTTATTAATAATCTTTTTATCTTCTTTATACTCCTTACGTTATAAATATTTTTTCTGCTTCAGTTTTCACAGTACATATGATGCATTTCACGTGCGCGTATATATCGTGCGGAACAGTTCCCCAAAACAGTTGGCCAAGTCTCTCAATCTTGTCGGAAACTTTTCATGCGTGATGTGCATGCGTTATATGCAGTGATGCCAGAAAAAGGTCCCAAGCAACACGCAACCGTAGTGGGGAGAATGACGCACACAAGCGAAAACCGCGTACGTGTGAGCTCGGCGTTTCGGCTAGCTTCGGATAGCAGAAGAGAACAGATATACTGTTTTCTGTCTCCTTCTCTGTCGAGCAGACAACGAAGGCGACAGGCGGTGCGGCGACGTTTGCTCGATTCTTAATACGCGTGACAGCGTTATATGTTGTCTTATATATATATATATATATATGTATGTATACATAATAGCCTTCTTGTGTTATAAATAAAATTTTTTTTTTACAACCTTCTAACATTATGTATTAAATGGATTTTTACAGCCTTTTGATATAATTTTACCCAAATATTTTTTAACTTTGTTTAAGGAAATATTTATTAAAACGTAGGTACTTATATTATTTAAAAAAAAAATTTTTTTATTTTTAAAAGAATATATTTTAATTAATAGTATTAAATATTTTATCCGTCTAAAAAAGACATCACAGATGTAAAAAAAGCGCTAAGTATATCTTTCTCTAGCAAAAATAGTTCTTTATAAAACTTAATCGCCATCAAAGATATTATCTTTTCAAAAATTATATAAATTATATATTTTTTACTGTAACAAAAATTAATCGCCATCAAAAATATTTCTTCTCAAAAATTATATTTATAAATTATATTTTATCTTTATTAATAACATGGAAAAAAACAAAATATTAGCATTAAAAAGAAGTGAAATAAAAAATCACGCTAATTAAATTTAGAAAAATATAATGTATAATATTCAGATGAATTATTTTCTATAATTAGAGTAGATCTATTTAATATAAGATGCAGAAAATATTAAAATTGCGAAATTTTGCATTCGTTTATCTATCTAATATTGCATTCTATTTTATTTGCAATATAATATATATATATATATATATATATATATAGCATGTAAAATATTCAATTTTCGGAAATCTTACTTAATACTTTTATGCACGGAATAATCAGATCCATCAATTGGTGTAAACAAAACATAAAGTTGCTTTAAAAAAAAGTATTTTACAAAATATTTTACATTTTATGTCAAAAAATTGTAAACTTCGAAACCTTATTATAACTCAAAAAGTACTTAAGAAAAAAATATTTTATTATAGTGTTTTGAAAAGCTCTCGAGATAAGTTACAAGAATATGCAATAAAAAAATGGGGGTTCCCATTTAAAAATATCAAAGTGATTTTTATGTGACTTTGATGGTGTTATTCAAGGTCAAACTGATATGATAATTAAATAGTTGCAATGTAACTGCAATGTTTTGTGCTGTATGGGTATATACATATACACTGCATATATATATATATATATACATACATACATATATATATATATATATATATATATATATGTATTATTAAACTTACGGAGATTTTCCTAAGGTGCCGTCCAAAAACTTCATCTGCTCATAAAACCTGAAAGAACTTTTTTTCCAGTTTAATGTTTCAGCAGCAGACCCACTTGGGATGTAAATATGTTCCTTTTTTCTCGCCTTTATGAAACAATCCCGAAGATATCGCCATCTTTTTTTAGCTTCGGCTACACTCAATGCCCCTATAAACACACACACACACACACACACACACACACACACACACACACACACACATATACATATATATATATATACTTATATATACATATATATAATTCTATATATACATATATATACATATATATATGTATATATATACATGTGTATATACATATGTAATAGCAGTAGGCCTAGAGCTAGTAACTAGAATCCCTAGGCAATTACTTTAGTTCTCTTTTTGTTTAATCGTTGTAATTACTGAAAAGCATGTTTATGTTTTGTTATAAAAGAGAGAACGTGTGGTTTTTCTTCCTTCGACCTTTTCGAGTACAGACGTGTATTTTCAAACTCTGAATAAAACTTATATTTTAGTCTACTCCAGTCTTTAACTACGCGTCCTGACAACGATTCCCAGAGAACTATTACAAATTCAGAAGCGAGATGAAAAGGCTGTGAATTTTCCGTAGACTAAAAGTATACAATTTTGTGGCAGAAGATTCGAATGCGATAATCGGTCGTCTCTCCATCGTGAACGGAAGAATAAAGAAGTTCTGTGAATACGGTCACCAGTGAAGACTTCTAGATAAAGCGAGCAAATTTGCGCGAGGATAGTGGATGCCTAGCGTAAATTGAGACGATTTTTAAATAAAATTCGAAATGGCATACTATGGCCGCAACAAAGGAAGAGTTCCGTGACGATAACAAGAGGAGTTAAGAACTTCTAGGGCGGAATTCATAGATGTTTCTTGAGTTTCAAGACAAGCTTAAGCTAAAATGCTTAAGATCGTGATTGATTCATAAACATTGCTGAAGACCGAGTTCAAAGCTGGAACTTGAGATCATGCTTAATGAAGCAAATCCCGTTTCATAGTCAAATCTTAAGTACAACTTGAAATTATTAAATGCACAATCATGGCTTAAACTACATCTTGAGTAAGTCTTACAAGTCAAGTCCAGTAAATTGCAGACTTAAGATAATTGTAAAATAAAAAATAGTGCTGTGAGTTATATAAAATAATATTTAAAATAAATATTTAGTTTTATACACGATATTATTAATTATTTATTATACATTTATTATACATTTATACATATTTATATATTTATTATTTTAGGTTTTAGGTTATTTTAGATTATTTACATTTAAAGTAAAGGCATTATGGAATTTAATATATTGGGCCAGTTTGACATTAATTTGTTTGAAGCTTCTGATTCCTCTTCTGATGAGGAAAATAACGATATTGGCATAATACATGAAAAACGATATGTGCGAGATGCGATTAATCCATTTACAGCTTATCGTGAATATAAATTTCACATAAGATATAGATTTTCAAAAGATTGTGTTATGCATGGATTATTGCCTTTGGTTATAGATGGTTTAACAAAGCCTGATATGCGAGTTCTTCCTATTAAACCAGTTATTCAATTGCTTATTTGTCTAAGATTTTATGCTACCAGTAATTTTCAAGTAGGTTCTCTATATTACATTAATCTTAAAAAAAGACATAAATAATTGTATTATATTGTTTTATGATTTAGAAAGTAAACGGAGATCTTATGGAATTACCACAACCAACAATTAGCAGAATTGTATTTAGAGTAACTATTATATTAGCATCTTATCTAAATACTCATGTAAAATTTGTGACAAATCGAGCAACTATAGAAGAAAACCGAAGACTGTTTAAAGAATTAGGATATGGGTTTGGACCTATTGGACTTCCTTGTATTGATGGAGCTATAGATTGTACACACATAAGATTATCAAGTAATAACTTTGGAAGACTAAGTGAAATGTATAGAAATAGAAAGGGATATTTTTCTTTAAATGTCCAGGTAAATTAATGAAAACCATGTTTTTATTTTACTTATATTTATTTTTGTTTTTCATTGTCTTATTCTTTATGTATTATATAAGGCTATTGTGGGACCACGAATGGAATTTTTGGATCTTGTCCCAGAATGGCCAGGAAGTCATCATGATAGCAGAATTTTCCAAAATTCTAGAATTTTTATGCGGTATCAACAACGTGAACTAACAGGGATGATAGTTGGAGATTCTGGATATCCTTCTCTTACATTTTTTTTAACGCCGTTCAGAAATCCACAAAATGAAGAGGAACAGAGGTTAAAAAAGTGAAATTTAATAAATTTTAAAGTTTTTGATTTCTTTTCACAGTCTTCTTGATTTATGATGTCAGAAATGAGAAATTATTAGGAATCTTAAAATAACTTTATACGCAAATAAAAATTTATCTATAAAAATTTATTATCTTTATTTATTAATAAATAAATTTTTATCGCAGATATAATGAAATTCAGTCAAGAACGCGAATGGTTGTTGAGAGAACATTTGGAGTATGGAAGAGATGATTTCCTTGCTTATCAAGGGGATTATCTTTAAAACTTGTAACGTGTACTGGAGTCGTATCAGCTTGTACAGTTTTACATAATTTATCACTATATTTTAAAGATGTGCTTCCAGAGGAACCAGAACCTGATGCAATAATTGAAAATAATGAGGAGCTATATAATAATGAACCTCATTGGCAGCCTGGAGATGGTTTTATTGTTAGGCAAAACATAGTTCGAGAATTATTTCGCTAACTTTAATGTAATATTAATTTTTAATTTTATATTCTTGCATTCATACATTTTTTACGCTGTAATCCAACTAACTATATTTCAAATTTTATATTAAATTGTATTTTCTTATTACAAAACTTTTAAAAATGTTTTGATAGCGTTAGTCATAACTATCAGAGCATTATTGAAAAGTCAGAGATCTGTTACCGATGACTTTTCTAAATAAATCCTGGTAGCTAATGTATTAAAAAAATTTATTTAGACATAAAAGAGTAAATCATTAATAAAACAGTAAATAAAACAGAAACAAAACAGTTAATCATTAATTTTATTTTGTCACTTTATTATATTTTCATTTTTTATTATATATTTGTTAATAATATATATAATATATAATACTGATAACATACGAAAATGAAAATAATTATTTTTCATTAACTAGTATTATTAGTCTTATTTAATTTTATGAATGACTAGTATTATTAGTCTTATTTAACTTTCTTAAATAAAAAAATAATTATGCAATAACATAAAATAAATGCAACGAACAATAATATAATAATGTAAAAATTAATGTAACGTAATAGCATCATTTATATTACCTTAATATATAGTTAGTAATATTTAATAGTTCTAATTTGTTATATAAAACTTTTCTACTCATTATCATCTGAAACATAATGTTCTCCCCTAAAATTTAAAAAAATGTTTAAAAATAATGTTTACTTTAATTGAAAGGCAAGTTATTGCTTACATTTCTTTTTGAGCACGAAATTTCGCTAATTTGACTCTCTCTTGTAACTCTCTTTTTTCTAAGAACAACTTTTCAATCGTAATTTGATTGATAAACTCTTCTCTTTCTTTTTTAAGTGTGCATATCTCGATTTCATGGTTAATTTTTATATCTGCTAATTCCATTTCTTTTTTACATACTAATGTCATTCTTTCAATTTTCTGCTTCTTTGAATTGGGACATGATTTAGCATTCATACGTTTGTTTTTCTTCATATCTAATAAAACTGTATTTTCTTTTTCAATAGTATATATATCTAAAACATGATTTTCATAGTATGTACATATGTTAAAAATGAATAGCTTTTGATTTTAAACAATATTTGATATTGTCTTATCAGATTCATTATTAGACTCTTTTTCTATGGATACTACATCATCCATTTCAAATTCTATTTCCACAATGTCAATTACTTCCCCACTTACTATATGTATAAAGAAAAATAAAATTTAAAAAATATAAAATTAACAATAATTATTGCATTCATATACTAAAAGTACTTTATTAACTTAAATTAATTATTTGACCTACTAATGTCAAATGCTGGTTCATTAGATGATGTAGTTGGTAATTTTTGTTGTTTTTTCCACTGCTCTCCATTAGTAATGTCATCAATTTGTGTCAAAGAATTCTGCTGAATTGCTTTAAAAACTTTTCTTTGTCGATCTAAAATATTTAATTTAATCATTTCTGTTAAGGTTAGTTCTCATGCTTTATGTATTGCGTGCGCATGCTAACACACTAGAGAGATTTTTTTTGTTCTCGCAGTTGGTAACTGCCTTCTTCTATCTCTCTCTCTCTCTCTGGCTTCTTTTCTTCGCGTGAACACGTGTGTTCCAGTTGAATAAAAAACTTGTATCGAAAACGAAGTATATATTTAATCAATCCTTCCAAACAATATAAATAAAGTCATAACAGGTTATGGGCCCAGACACACTGTCTGTGGAAATATATATTGTTTGAAAGATTGATCGCGAAGAATCGTGATTTACTGAAGCACGTGGACAGCGCTCGCGAAGGCCATTTTTTTTAGTGCAGTGACAAGGAACTGTGCCTGCAAAGAAAAATGTCGGACAATTCTCTATTACGACAAATAAAGCGCTTCGACGGAACTGGGTTTCAAGCATGGAAATTCCAGATCACAGCTGTTCTTGTGGCGAATGAAATATTCGATGTGGTCGATGGAACAAGAGTAAAACCGGAAGATGCAGCCAACGCAGCACTCACGAAGACCTGGGTTCGCGACAACGCGAAGACCATGGCGATCATAGCCTCAGCGATGGAAAACGACCAGCTCGAGAGCCTATTAGTCTGCACATCAGCAAAGGACATGTGGGACAGGCTAAATAGAATCCATAAGCAGAAGTCCGCAACGAATAAGCTGATTCTCACCCAGCGATTTCACGAGTACAGGATGTGTCCGACGGATACAGCGGTACAACATTGCTCTAAAGTGCAGAACATGGCGAAGCAATTAACCGATCTCGGCAAACCGGTGTCAGATTTGACCGTGATGGCCAAAATACTAGCAAGTCTAACCTCTAAATTTAGTACGTTGCAGACAGCCTGGGACAGCGTAGACCCGGACAGACAAACTATAGATAACCTACAAGAAAGACTTATTCGAGAAGAGAGCAGACTTGAAACAAGCACTGACGCGGCCAGTGCTCTTGCAGTTACGAAGTCAGGCGGGTTCAAGAAGAATACGAAGAAAAAGGACAACAAGGAAGATAAGAAGAAACCTTGTACGAAGAAAAACATCGAGTGCTATCGGTGCCAAGAAAAAGGACATTATGCAAGCGAGTGTCCACAAAAACGTAAGAATCCTGGAGATCGCGACAAAGACGACTCGAACAGTCAGTGTGCATTCGTCTGTGAAGTGGACGACAAGTTTGCGGAAGTCAGCTGTCGGTACAGTCAACCTACAGAAGAACAAGCGAGACACTTGTTAGGTGTCGCCACGCGCGATGTGTGGTTTACCGACAGTGGCGCATCTGCGCACATGACGTCGCGCCGGGATTGGTTCACGGAATTTCATCAAACTAGCGGCGAGACAGTGTATCTTGGTGATGATGGCGTTTGTGAAGTCAGCGGAACTGGAAACATCAAAATCGAAAGACTTGTAAACGGCCTATGGGAAAGTGCAACAATTGAAGAAGTGCTCTACGTACCTCGTGTGAAGAAAAATTTATTCTCCGTTGGAATGTGCACCTCGAAAGATTTTCGAGTTGAATTCGGTGACAAGCATGTCAAGATCTCACGAGCAAATAAAATTGTAGCAACTGGCATAAAACAATCAAATCAACTTTATCGATTATTTTTCAGAATACCAAATTCTCGACAGGAAGCCAATGTTTCATCACTGGATATGAAAGTATGGCATGAACGCTTAGGCCATATTCACAAACGTGCCCTATGTGAGTTAATAAACAAAGAAATGGTACAAGGAGTCTCCGTCAAGAACATGAAAGAATTCTTCTGCGAAGCCTGCCAGCTGGGTAAACTCCACAAATTACCTTTCAAGAAGCTGAACAGACGCACGGACAAACAGAACTGGCAGCCAGGAGAACTCATACACAGTGACGTGTGTGGACCAATGTCCGTGCAGTCTCCTGGAGGTGCTCGGTTCTTCTTGACATTCAAGGATGGTTTTTCTGATTTTAGATATGTCTATTTTCTTCGACACAAATCAGATGTGCTTGACTGCTTCAAGGAATACGAACAGATGATCTCCAATAAATTCGGACGAACCATGAAGATTCTACGAGCTGACAATGGTCGCGAATACTGTAATGCTGAAGTGAGGAAGTATCTGTCGTCAAGAGTTATCACAATGCAGAACACAGCTCCTTACACACCCGAGCAGAACGGGAAATCAGAACGGGATAACCGAACAATAGTAGAGTCAGCGAGAACGATGCTGCTCTCAAAGAATCTTCCGAAGAATCTGTGGGCAGAAGCTGTAAATACAGCTGTCTATACATTAAATCGGACCGGACTGTCAAGAACGGGCGGAAGCAAGACTCCATTTGAACTGTGGACAGACAAGAAACCGAATCTCACTCATCTAAGGATCTTCGGGTCGGAAGCATTTACACATGTTCTCAGTCAACTGACTACAAAGTTTGACGCACGTGCAAAGAAAGTAATTCTCGTCGGCTACCAGGGAGAATCTGAAAATTATAGATTGTATAGTCATGAAACAAAGAAAGTCACGGTATCACGAGATGTGATATTTTACGAACAAGCTGGCGGAAGAAAATCTCATCAATCTGAAGAGTCAAATGTCAATTTTACGTGGCCTGATCATCATGAAGAATTGAACGAGAACAGAGCGGCTGAAGTTGTTGACGGAGTTGCAGCGGTCCAGAGAGAAGAAGTCGACAAAGAGGCGGACAATGATAAAGCAGTAGTCAATAATAAAGATCCGGAAAGTGAAAATTCGGACAGTGATGAACCGACGCCTAGCAACAAGAAGACTATCAACGGACAACGGAAGCAGCAGTCAGCAGAAACCTGTGGAACTCGTACACTTAGAAATCGTGCCTCATTGAAACCTCCTGCAAGATACGAGTTGAATCTGGCAGAATATCACGTACCTGAAACGTTTGAAGAAGCCATATCAGGTCCAGAGAGTACCAGTTGGAAACAAGCAATCAAAGAAGAACTTGAAGCACACGAGAAGAATAATACTTGGAAATTGGTGCCGAGAGTCTCAGGCGCGAAAACAATAGACTCCAAGTGGGTCTTCAAAGTCATTCAAAGTGAGGATGGCAGTATCCGGCGCTTCAAAGCTCGACTCTGTGCACGTGGGTTCCAACAGCGAAGAGGAATCGACTACGGATAACGTTCTCACCAGTTGTGAGATATGATTCTCTCCGTACACTCCTGGCAATAATCACACAAGATGATCTCGAAGCAGTGCAATTTGATGTGCGTACGGCATTTCTACACGGAGAGCTGTCAGAAAACATCTGGATGGAAGTACCAGTCGGCCTCAATATCAACAAAGAAGTGGGTGACCGTGAGACTCTAGTATGTAAGTTAGAAAAGTCATTATACGGACTAAAGCAAGCACCTCGGTGCTGGAATACTAAGTTTTGTAATTTTTTAAAATGTTTTAACTTCAAAGAATCTGACGCGGATAAATGTGTGTTTTTCGGAAACTACGAAGGATCATTGGCTTATCTCGCGCTTTTTGTAGACGATGGTATTATCGCGGCTAAATCAAACAAAGTTCTCGATTCGATAATTAAAATCTTAAATAAATCTTTTGATATTACGTCAGGTGAATGTAGCTGCTTTGTAGGATTACAAATAAGCTGCGACAGGATAAATAAAACTATGTTTGTATATCAGACCGCATATACAAAACGGTTAATTAACAACTTTGGTATGCAAAACGCGAAAGGACTTTCTGTCCCGGCAGACCCTCACACTTTATTATATCCAGTTACAGAAAATAGAACGGAAGTATGTAAAATACCGTATCGCGAAGCTGTCGGCTCTTTAATGTTTTTGGCGGTAGTGTCTCGACCGGACATTTCTTATGCTGTAAACAATGTAAGCAAATTTCTTAATAATCACGATACTAGTCACTGGCAGGCCGTGAAACGCATAATTGCCTATCTAGTCAATACTATAGGGTACGGCATAGAATATCGAAGAAACGAGAGCGGATGTGAGCTAATAGGTTTCTCAGACGCAGACTTTGCAAGCGACATCGAAACGCGACGTTCTACAACCGGCTATGCTTTCCTGATAGCAAATGAACTAGTGTCCTGGTCGTCACAGCGACAAAAGCTCGTATCCTTGAGCACCACGGAATCTGAGTATATAGCAGCCTCATCTGCCACACGAGAAGCTATATGGCTAAGAAATTTATTACATGACATAGGACACAAATGTAAAAACGCAACACTCATACACATAGACAACCAAAGCGCCATTCGCCTTGTGAAGAACCCAGAGTTCCATAAGAGAACAAAGTAGATATAAGATATCATTATATACGCGAGAAAGTTGAAAGTCGAGACATACAAGTAACATATATTCCCACAGAAAATCAGTTAGCAGATATATTCACTAAAGCTTTGCCCAGAGATCGGTTTAGAAAACTTTGTACTGGTCTTGGAATATATGATAAAGCCGAAATAGACTAATCAAGCATTCAAACGGCGGAAGTGTTAAGGCTAGTTCTCATGCTTTATGTATTGCGTGCGCATGCTAACACACTAGAGAGATTTTTTTGTTCTCGCAGTTGGTAACTGCCTTCTTCTATCTCTCTCTCTCTCTCTCTCTCTCTCTCTCTCTCTCTCTCTCTCTCTCTCTCTCTCTCTCTCTCTCTCTCTCTCTCTGGCTTCTTTTCTTCGCGTGAACACGTGTGTTCCAGTTGAATAAAAAACTTGTATCGAAAACGAAGTATATATTTAATCAATCCTTCCAAACAATATAAATAAAGTCATAACAATTTCTTTTGTCAAATATAATTTCTTTTTAGTTAAAAATTTATATATTTATTTATATTATTTAAGGATAGGCTTATATATAAATACCTTCGTATTCCTGTGTACAAAAGTTACTTGAAGAAATGGTTGGTGCTGTTGTCATTAAATCAGGGACTATGTCTAAAACATTTGGATCAACTTCATCAATCTTTTTTTGCGGTCCTCCTCCTGTGAGAAACCTTGATTGTCTTTCAGCTATTAATATATTTTCATTTTGCTGTTTTAAATTAGACCAATACTTCCTCAACTGTTGTACGTCTCTCTATAATATAAAACTGTCTATATTAAACAGAATTGATAAAAACGATGTAAAAATAATAAAATAAAGTTAATACTTTATTAGTAGAAATTAAGGAAGAGTTATTATATTCTTTCATAATAATCGACCAAGCCTCTGATTTCTCTTTCAACATAGAGGCATTTGTACCTTTTGATTCAATTACATGCTTGTACTTTTTTAGGATCTCAAAGAATACTTGCTTTTCCAAATCGGAATACACGGATCTCTTGGACATTGTCTTTCTAAAAAAATTATTTTTTAAAAATAAAATTTAAAAAATATAGATGAAAAGGAAATAGGTAACAGATTTTCACAACGAATAAGGTTACGTGTTTTCCGTTTAAATAAATTTATAGTAAATATCGTATGATAGTAGTAAAATCTCATAATTTCTCTCAATTTTCACTCTTTTTTCGATTTAGTTAATATATTCGCTTTAGATAAGTAAAGTAAATTAATAAATTTACCTTTTATTAGGCTCTGGACAATGTATTTCTGATAGCGAATGCACACATTTCTCCATTATGTTTATACCACAATACTTATAGATATTGATGAATGTCATTGGTCATATTTTTAGGGAATCCCGAACATTTCCGAAGTTGAGTGCTTAAGAACGAACTTTACTAAGCCAGTCTTAAGCTTTAACTGGATTCTCCAAGACTGTGCATATAGGACATTTTCAAGATAATTTTGGGCGCCAAGCCGATCTTGGCGAAGACTATCTCAAGACAGATTTTAAGCAACGTCTATGAATTCCGCCCCTAGTGCTAAGTACTTCTAGTACGAATATTAGTCGGACGTTAATGGCTGCCAAAAGACATTAATAGTTGTCAAAGAACGTTAGTGGTTGTTAAGGATTATTAATGGTTACCAAGAGAAGTTAATGGTTACCAAGAGTTGTTACATACGTGTGACCGCATTAGTAGTGACACTAACGATATTGGCACTGATATTAATACTGACTTTTTTTTTCGAAGAAGTGTGACGAAAAGAATCGCGTACGCGCAGAAGTACGATACATTAACGATAACGTACAAATTAACGTATCAACTATGAAAGATCCTAGTACTTTCACAGTAGCGGCGTTGAGAAAAAAATTAAAATCGCTAAATATGCCTACTTATGGAAATAAATCCGAGCTTATTTTAAGACTTTCTCGAGCAGATCCGTCTGGACAATGAATGGAAGATATTGACTCTGATACCTACGCTGATGAATTTAACGAAGACGAAGCAGATGCTGTGACAGCGAACGAGGAAACGGTAGAAGAGCAGAGGTAAAGGTTAGAGAGAGTTACTTTATATGAAAGAGAGTTAGATTTTACAAGACGTGAAAATGAGTTAATGGAGCGAGAAATGGAAATAATGAGAAGAGAGAATGAATTCTTACGATCGACACAGTCAATGCCTATAGCAGATACTGAAGCAACGGTGCGGTGATTCGAAAGTGTAACATCAAAAATTAGCCTAACAAGTCTGAAAGAAATGCTGTCCAATTTTGATGGAAGAAAAGGATCCTATCGCCGTTGGAAAGAACAGTTGTTAATGGTAAAAGAAATGTATAATTTAGATGATAATTTCACTAAATTGTTATTAGAAGCGAAGTTGACAAGCGATGCCGCAGACTGGTTTCATTCTGTATCCGGACATCTATTGCTAACGATGGATGAATTATTAAGTAAGATGAGGACGATGTTTTATAGGAGAGAAAAACGACTATCACTTAGAAAGGAGTTCGAAAATCGAATATGGCTTCAAGGCGAAACATTCTGTGAGTATTTTCACAAAAAACTCATTTTAGCTAACAAAGTTCCTATAGATGAGGAGGAAATTGTAGATTATATGATAGAGGGAATCCCTGTTAAAGCAATTAAGCATCAGGCTATGATGCAACAGAGATCTCACTTTATCCAAACCAGAAGATACAGAAAAACGTAAAACAGTCGTTTAATAATAATGAAACAAAGCCAGTGGGGCAGATAAAGAAGATCGAAGGTGATCCGGAAGTGAAACACGAACCGAAATGTTTCAACTGCAATATGATGGGGCATATAGCAGCTAAATGTCATGCCGAAGAGAGAAAAAAAACGCATGTTTCAAGTGTTATCAATTAGGACACAAGTCCAAGGATTGTCCAGCAAAGGAGCCCAAAACTGACAGTTTGAAGGATGCTGGAAAAAAGAAGAACGACGTCAACAGCGTGTTCGAAGAAGATGAAAATTTTCGTAGAGACATTTTATATCAACTATGCGATGATAAAGGACAGAATAAGGTGGAAAGTACACTTAATACTTTGCTTGATACCGGCAGTCCCGTAAGTTTTATAAAAGAAAATTTTATACCAAATAATTTAGTTGTTTCAATTTTGCCAGGAGATAATAATTATAGCGGATTAAATGGTAGCACATTAAAAGCTAAAGGGCGCGTAACAGTTAAAGTTGCGTTTAATAATAAAGAACCGAAATTTGTTTCATTGTTAGTAGTACCAGTAACTTCAATGACAGCTGCAGTTGTAATAGGTCGAGATATTTTGAGACAATTTTATGATAAAGAAACTCTATCAGTAGAAGGAAACGAAGATCAAGTAATTCGCGAAATACTTCATATTGATGTCGATTTCTCGAAACAAAAAATAGAAGACTCGTTAAATATTAATCCGGGGAATTAACTATAGAGACCAAGACAATTTTAAAAACATATGTTGAAAACTATGTTAAACCAATAAGACCAGATATACCTGTTACTGACGCGGAACTTAAATTAACACTTAAAGAAGAAAAACCTTTTCATTTAAATCCTAGACGACTTTCGTATATGGAAAGAAATGCTCTTCGTGTGTTGTTAGATTCTTTGTTAGATAAAGCAATTATACGTCCTAGTGAATCCGAATACGCATCACCAATTGTGTCAGTACGAAAGAAAACAGGAGATATAAGATTATGTATAGATTTCCGCGAATTGAATAAGATATTAGTAAAAGATAATTATCCGATACCTAATATAGAAGATTTAATTGATGGAAAAAAATATTTTACGATATTCGATTTGAAAGACGGATTTTACCATATAAAGTTAGCGGAAAATACAATTAAATATACTGATTTTACTACACCTTTTGGTCAATATGAGTTTATACGAATGCCATTCGGTTTAAAGGTAGCACCGTCTAGATTTCAAAACTATGTTAATCAAATATTAATTGATTTTATTCGTGAGTCGAAAGTTATTTACATGGATGACATTCTTGTTTCGTCAGTGACAATCGAGGAACATTTTATAATATTAAAAGAAGTATTTAAAAAATTCGTAAAAAATCGGCTTCAATTAAGAATTGATAAATGTAAATTTTTACAAACGGAAATAGAATTTGTAGGATATTTAATTTCAGAAAAGGGCTTAAGTCCAACAAAGGAAGAAGTAGTAGCAGTTCAAAAAATACTTGTTCCTCGTAATATAAAGGAAGTACAGAGTTTTGTAGCATTATGCTCATATTTTCGCAAATTTATTCGATTGTTTTCGATAATAACTAAACCTCTATATAATTTGTTACGAAAGAACGTTCAATTTTATTTTGGAAAAAATGAACTAGATGCATTTGAAAACTTAAAGGAGAAGCTAGTAGAAGCATTAGTGTTGACTATATATAATCCATATAACGAAACTGAGTTTCATTGCGACGCAAGTACTGTAGGTTTCGGAGCTGTATTACTACAAAGAGGAAATGACAAACAATTTCATCCGGTATTTTTTTCTCTAAACGCACTACGGACGCAGAATCGAGATACCATAGTTTTGAGCTAGAGACGTTAGCAATTGTATATGCTTTGCGACGCTTTAGAGTATATGTAAATGGTATTAAATTTAAGATTGTAACAGACTGTAATGCTTTAGCTCTTGCGTTAAAAAAGAAAGATATAAATCCGCGCATAGGAAGATGGATATTAGGATTACTTGAATTTGATTATATAACCGAACATCGTCCAGGTACAAAAATGAATCATGTTGATGCGTTAAGTAGACTACCTGCAGATGTATTAGTCATAGAAGATAATTCATTCGAACTGAATTTGTCCCTTAGTCAAAGTCGCGATAAAAAGCTTCGTGAATTGCGTGAAGAACTTCAAAAAGCAGAGGATGCACATTTTGAAATGAGAAAAGGAATAGTTTATAGAAAACATAAAGATTTGTTATTTTATGTTCCTCAAGCAATGGAATCGCACGTTCTTAATCAATACCATGATCAAATGGGTCATTTGGCAACTGAGAAAACATTAGAGACAATGTTAAAAAGTTATTGGTTTCCTTGTATAAAACAAAAAATTAAGAATTACATTTCTAATTGTTTAAAGTGCATTGCATTTTCTCCGTCAACTGGTAAAGAGGAAGGCTCTGAATAAAACTTATATTTAGTCTACTTGCATTCTATTCCTAAGGGTCAAATACCGTTTGAAACGTATCATATTGATCATTATGGACTGATATATATGTAAATATGATTTATTTCCAGTTAATTGCTCTTCATTCTTGATGATAAAATTGTGCAGTGCTACAGTTGCTTGTACAATTTTGCGTACATTGCTAACATTCGCGATGATTGGCCTTCGATATATTCTCCATCGAGTTACTAACATGCCGAAAGCGTTCTCCACAACTCTTCTTGCGGCTTATTCTATAATTAAAAATTTTTTTCCCAATGTCAAGTTTTCCACTTCGCGGATATGGCCTCATCATGTACATCGATAGTGGGAAAGCTTCATCCGCTACTAGTACATATGGTAATTCTGGTCCGTCAATTTCGATCTGTTTCGGGTTTGGCAGTTTGAACGAATTAACTTCGAAGCGTTTCCCAATTTCGCTATTGCGGAAGACTCCTCCATCACTTTGCCTACCTTCGGCACCAATATCGACTATTGTAAAGCAATATTTTGCATCGCTGATTCCGAGAAGATTAATGCTGTGATGGCCTTTGTAGTTGTAGTATGTTGATCCGCTGTTTGGCGGAGCCTGTAACAGAAACACATATTGTCTTCATATTACGTACATTGAATATAAAACAAATCTTTTTTACATTTAACAAACCCTTTTATTTCTTATTAATTAATATAGTTTTAACGTTGTATAAATACTCAGAATTCCGTTTCGAATGTACCTGGATTTGAACATGCTTTCCATCGATGGCCCCTATACAATTTGGAAAGTTCCACAATCGTTCAAATTCGTCGGCTACAGATTTCCAACTCTCTTCGTTGTCCGTAAGAAAAACTGAATTTTTTAGACAATTCCAAATAGCTTCACAAGTTTCGAATATAATTTTTGAGATTGTGTTGTGTGCGACTCTGAAGGCATATGACAGGGATTTCATACTATCCCCTTAGAAAGTGCAGTGTAATTTGAAGCCGAGTGTCAGGCGAAATAGGTTCGCAAACAACATGCTCTTTAGCGATAACTGGTCCAACCAACGTTAATAACGCTTCAAATAATTGAGGTGCCATTCTAAAATAATCCACATATTTTTCCGTATCTTCGGCCAGCATTTCCTTTACAAGATTCTCACTTGCTCCTTGTTAGAATCTTCTTTCTATGCTAAATATACCTCGCACCCAATATTTTCGATTTTTTTATTATTTTCATTTATTATTTTCATTTCTTTCTGCGATTATATACAATCTTGCGGCGTAGTTCCTGCTTTTTAAATATACACGAACTTTGTTTTAATTTATTTAATAACCCACAAATAACGACAAACAATTTTTCAGATTCCATTCTTCTTCTTCTATATATTTTTTATTATTTTTATTCACCGGCCATCAACGAGAGTTTCGATTATGTATGAAATTCATAAATTTTGACAGGTGTGTGATTCCAATCCGCATGAATTGTATTTCTACTGTCCCATGCAGCGGAAAACGCGGAAGCGTAGTCTGTGCGTGCCAATAATATACATTATTCCGATAGATGCAATGAAAGAATCTATGGGAAGGGTCTTGTGATTGGTAAGCTTCCAATTGCGCTTCCGCAAGTTCCGCTCCATGGGACAGTAGAAAATACATTTAAACGGAGCGCAATTGGCGGAATGTCTGTGATTGGACGGACTTCGTTCCGCCAATTCCGCATTGCGCATACGTTCCATACCATGGGACCGCGCCATTACAGGGGAAGAAACGAAAGTGGCCCTCTTCGATTTTGATGAGATATGTTAGATATGTTAGTCTAGGACAAAATAAGAGATACGTATTTTTTATATGTGCCCATTTTGCCGTTAAGAGAGTGAAACACCCCTTAAAAAAATCTTTTTCAAGGGGGTGTTTCTTCAAGGGGATGTTTCTTCAATCTCTTTTAAGGGGGTAATTTTTATATTTCTAAACGAATACTGTTGAAACGATAGAAGATATGAAAAATGTTTCAAACAAAAGTTTTATGGTTTTTAATTGTAGTTTATAACAATGCAATCAAATTTTTCGAAAATGTCATATTTTTCGAAATTCCTCTCTCCCCTCATAATTTTTAAAAATTTTAAAATTTGTTTTGTAACAAAACTTAAAGTAACTTTAACGCCAAATTAAACCATATGGCACTCGCTGCTCGTGGCGACAGTTTTTTCTTCGTAATTTCACAGAGACAATCAGAAATAATTTAATTTTGATTTACAACGATGAATGCTATCACAATAATGCGTACGTGTTACGTTGTATGTGTGCACGCTGTCATAAATAAAATTAAACTAATTGCGTAAATGTCATCTTATAGATTTTGCGGTTGCATAAACACCTTTGTTTACTTATTGCACCATATCATTGCATCTATTATTCTATTGATATTTCGTTAAAAAGATTTTTTTCTTGTTCGGCTAGCTCTATTTTTAGTGCACAAAAACATATTTTTTTATATGTGTGAATTATTTATTGCCACAATTACTATAATATATAAATATATAATATAAACATTGTGTAATATATAAATTCTTATATATAGATATAATTATTGTTTATAAGAAAATTATATATATATATATACAGGGTGTCCGATAATTATTGACACACCCGAAGTGTGTCTGTGAACTCTATACATACTAGAATGAGCGATCCTATTGTTTGGCTGTTGCCGAGAGAGAGGTGCATGCATCTCTTTCTTTCGATGTACTAGAACACGATGTGACAGACACACCAAATGCACATGTACATCTCTTTCTATCGATGTACTAGAAAGAGATGCCAGACATCAAATGCATCTCTCCAGTATGTATAGAGTTCAATGGTGAAGGTAGATTGGCTCAAACTGAGAAGGAAAGTCCTATACCGTTTTACAAAATTCGCAATAGTTGTTGATTTATTAATTAAATCGTCTGAGCGAATAAGCGCGTAGAAAGCGGTAGGCCGGAATCGGTAGGTATGTAAGATGGCTTATTTGTTTACATCTCTTAAGCCTTGTGTCCACAATGCTAGAACTTGGTCCGAGTTCTCGGACCGAGAAACGTGTAGCCAATAAAATTGCCGCTTCTCCGTAAAAGTTGCAAATTGATTGGCTACACATTTCTCGGTCCGAGAACTCGGACCAAGTTCTAGCATCGTGGACACAAAACTTTAGCAACAAATATCACACGTCGCTCGCCGTTCGCTGCGTGACTCCACCTCTCGCTCAGATGATGCTTCTATTGCTAAGAGACGTAAACAAATAAGCCATGTTACATGCCTATTGATTCCGGCCTACCGCTTTCCACGCGCTCTTTAGCTCAGATATTTTAATTAATAACGCAATAACTATTGCGAATTTAGCAAAATGATACAGGACTTTTCTTTTCAGTTTGAGCCAACCTACCTTCACACTTCGGGTGTGTCAAAAATTATTGGACACCCTGTATTATATGTATATAAATATTATACATAAATTATTATAAATTTAATTATTAAATTTAAATACGTAAATTGTAATATGTAAATTACTTACTGATAATTCATGATTATCTCTGTGAGATTGCGATGAAAAAAACTGTCGTCTTGAGTAGCGAGTGCCATAAAGCGGATACGGATGGGACGTATATAGAGATATTTCTAGCTTATTTCTGAAAAATGCACTTTTGGAATACAATTTTATCATATATATGATAGAAGTTGGCGTTAAATATGCTTTAAATTTTGTTTAAGACAAATATCAAAGTTTTCAAAAATTATGGGAAAGAGAGAAATTCGAAAAATGTGACATTTTCGAAAAATCTGATTGCATTGTGTGTTATGAAATACATTAAAAACCATAAAACTTTTATTTGAAACATTTTTTATATCTTTTACCATTTCGATGGTATTCGTTCAGAAATACAGGGTTATTCAAAATAATTCATCCGATTTCAAATGAGCTTAACGGTTCGAATTGATGAAGGACTTACCAAAGGTGTAAGAAAAAGATGTGGATCAAGACGCATGAATTTTTTATTAATTGATCTGCTGAAGATGGTCCAATGGGGAAAGACCGAAACGTTCAAATTAAATAAAGAAGATTTTAAAACAAGTTTGTTGCGCTTAATTTCTACGCCTAGCGCCCTTATTAACCCATTTGCTATCTGAATTTTGTATTTATAATATACAGGGCGAGTCATTTTAAGTTACCTACCCCAATAATTTTTTATTTTTGATTGTAGAAACAAATATTTCAGACAAAAGTTGCATGATTTCGAAGGGGCCACATGAAGAAAATATGGACTTGACCTTGAGTGACCTTTTCAAGGTGAGGTCAAGGTCACTTTAAATTTTTCAAATAAAACCCCCTATTTTTCATGTCATATTCTTGTAGATTATCTCGAGAGCTTTTCAAAACACTATAATGAGTTATTTTTTCATTAAGTACTTCTCGAGTTATAAGGCTTGAAGTTCACAGTATTTTGACATAAAATACAAAATATCGTGTAAAACATTCAGTTTTTGGTAATCTTACCTTGATACTTTTATGCATAGAATAATGAGACCAATCAATTGGTGTAAAAAACACATAGTTGCTTTTAAGAAAAAATATGTAATTTGCAACATGCAGCTGCATACTTTTTAAAACTTTTTTTACGTAAAATATACATAAAATAAGAAGATACGTATTTTGTTATTTGTCCAAAATATTTTCTTGCACAACAAAATTTTATAAACAAAATTTTCGTGAAAAATGAAGTTGTCAACTTTAAAAATTAATATCTCTGGTTATATTTGTTGTAGAAATATTTTCAAAAATGCATTTTAAAGACCTTTTTTATAAAAATAGTTTGTTACAAGAAATTGCTAATTATAATTGTTATAAATAATTGAAATGTTTAATAATTTTTTTTACCAAAAAGTACACTTTTTAAAATAATGCTATTTTATTCTCCACTTCATTTTGAAACTGTACATATTTTTTATTTTATGGAGAATCGATAGACTCTATTTTTTATATATTTTTAATAAATGAGGCGCCGCGCCGTACTCGCGTCACTTTACCAAAAATACAGTACAATTTTTAAAATGAAAATGTGATTTGTATAATATTGATTACATTCAACATTATAAATTATGTCATTCATACTGTACATTTTACCGATTCTTTTTTTGCACGATAATAACAAATCCTGTATTCGTATTCGTAGGAGCGTAAATAAAAACCAACAATACTTGAGTGCGTAAAAATTCGAACGAAAATGTTATCAATTGCACATACCGGCAGATATCAAATAACGGCAGTCCAGTTACGGATACGTGCAGAATAAATTTTATATATGCAGATGCGTATACAACCAGGTATAAAAACCAGCATTACTTGGATACGTATATATATGAATGCGGATAAGTAGCTCGTAAATTGCAGACAAACACTGATATGAAGTCATTTTGATCAATGCATATAAATGCGAATAAAAGATGTGTCCGAAAATGCGGGTTGCAAACTTTTTACGCGAACAAATGCGGATAAAAATTTGATTGGAAATTGCAAATGCATACGTACATATTTTTTGTGCCTATAAATGCATACAAACTTGATATCCGTATATACAGACAAACGCACATATGCTGATACATTACGATACAGTACGATAAGTTTTTAACACGCATATGCGGATATAGTTTCATTGCGTGCATAAACATATAACATTTTGATCTGCATTTTTATGGGCGCGGACATCACCAGATACATGCTTATTAAAACGTATGAATGCGGATAAAATACTGATCCGCATTTGATTGTTCTTGACGGAAATTTCCGGCAGGGCGCTATATCTAGCAAGGAAGCAGGGTACATGTTAGGTCTGTTCGTGTTGCTTGCACTTTTTGTACTCATTCGCTTTCTCTTTCTCTCTAATGCCAGAATATATATTTGTTTCGCTTTAAGTGCAAAAAATTTTGGGGATTTCAGTCAACACGAACAAACCTGTTGTTAGTTTCTAGTAAGTTGCAAATATGAAACTATGCTTTTTACATATCTATTCGTGTTAAATTTATCTTGAGCTCGATATTATAATTCGAGAATTGAGTCTATAAGCGCAAGCTAAAGATGCCAATTTTGAGCGTTTTTAAATAGCTTCTACGCTTATAAGTTAAACACTAATTAAAACACTGATTGAAACAATGAGCCTAAAGGTGTCAAATAATAAAATTTTTAAATGATAAAGAAATTTGTTTAGCACATTAAGGTATGCATACCCTAAAACATTAGTATATTATTTATGCATATTTGTGACAAATCTTTGAGATGCAGAAATAATAAATTCTAATTGTATAATTAAGAACAATTGCAATAATAATTTTATATAAATTATTATATTATTCATATTTTGTCTTACAGATGAAACAGAAAAAAATATTACAATGCACAAATTAAGAAATTAAAGAAAAAACATCTTTTCTTCAATTTCTTGATTTGTGCATTGTGTAATATTTTTTTCTGTTTTATCTGTAAGGCAAAATATTAATAATATAATAATTTATGTAAAATTATTATTGCAATTTCTTCTTAAAATATAATAAATAAAATAATTATATATGGGATTAATAATAAAATACTATTGTTAAAACTGTCGGCTTATACTCAAACAATACAAAAATCCAAAAAATCCAAAAACGTCCAGTAAATGTTGAAACATCAACCTAAAATTAAGAAAAAAGTCGTTGTCGGTATGTAAATCCACCCAAATTTCGGAATATAATTCAGGACGAATATAATTTTGCCTTTCCTTTAATATACTTATTCTTTTCCTCTTATTTGTATTCTTTGTATGAAAAAAGTGTTTATATATTTCCACTGTAAGTGCTTGATCATCTTTGTCATTATACATTTCATTAATTAAAATTGATAAATATGCTTTAAAACTCATATTTTTATATAAGGAAGGAAAAACGGGCTAATTGAGAGCCAGGCGCGGTAATCGTTGCGCAAATTAAATTTTAATTAATGTTTCTTTATTGAAATTTATTTCGTACAAATACAACACAACATTCCGTCATCACGGACTACAGGCTCGAAAACCATGAATTCGCATGGGATAAGGTGGAAGTTCTGGATGAAGAACACATATACGGGAAGCGGCTGATGTCGGAAATAATTTTTATAAAAAGACAAACTAATAGTCTAAATTTACAAAGCGATACGGAGAATTTACACCATGCATATCTCACGTTGGTGGAGAATCTACCAAAGATTTAAATTAACTCGAGGGATTTTTTATTTGATCTAATTTTCTCAATATTTCTTTTAATTGACCCTATTTTATTGTATTTATTTCATTTTATTTAATTTATTTATTTATTTAATTTAATTAATTTACACATTTTAACGTATTGACTATAATTTATTTACCTTTTACATATTTGTTTATTTTATTTTTATTTATTTAATTTTACATTATTTTATTCTATTTTATTTATCTAACTTTCTTAATTTACTCCTTTATTTTATCTAACTGACTATATCTCAATTATTTAATTTTTTTACTATATTTATTTATCATTTACTTAACTTATTTTATTGCATTTAAAAAAAGAAGTAGAGAATCCACTGAAGATTCAAATTTATTTAATATATATATGTAATCTTTCGAACCGGTCAATGTTTACATGTTTCATCGATCGTCTGCGTCAACATTGCTAAACAATGTCATAAGAGTCGATGACATCTTTCAGTTAACAACATTTTGACAGTTGCGAATTGATTCTCGTGGCTCGTGGTAATTCCTTCGACTTAAACAGTAAGTTCCAAAAATCTAACTAGTTCATGAATATCGCCGTACAACACACTAATTGAGCATTCAACCAAGGTATCACTAACATAATGGATCTAACAACATCTAACCATTTGAATGCGTCATTCACGGCTGGAACCGGAACGAGACACAAATTCCCTTAAAAATAAGTCGAATGAGTTACTGTGTGCGCCATTTACAACCGCATGCCTTAACGACATCATGTATGTACACACAATTATTTTATACATAAATTGTCTGACCGTTTTGTAAAAACATCTTCCCGTCCATAACATATAAAAACCTACCTTTCTAAAAAAAAAGATAAAAAAAAGGCGCCAAGTACACGCGCCATAGTTTTTGGGAAAAACTTTCATATGTATTTTTTAATTTGCACAAGTAGTGTTATTTTAAACCATAAAAAATATTACGAATTATTTTAATATTGTGTAAAACATCCTACAAAAATAATGATATAAAAAAATTGCGCCAACTAAAAATAAAAGCATATAAAAATATTTTAACCAAAAAAAGTTATACAAAATATGTAGTTGTTTTTATTTCCTATTTAATACATTGCAATATAATTAAAGTAGTAGGGCGTATAGCTAAAATAGTTATTTTATAATTAACTAAGTACACAATTATAATTTACCAATAACCATATATATTCTAAAAAGTTTAATAAAAAAAAGATTATATAAGACAAATTAAAAATTAAAAATTTTTACAAATTAAAAATTAAAAACATGCGAAAATTAAAAATTTATACAAAATCAAAAAATAAAAAAAATTTAGTTAAAAAAACTTGGCACTGCTAAACTGACCAATATACTAATAATATTAACGTATTTTGTATCCCTAAAAACTTACCTTTTTAAAAAAAGGTAAAAAAAAGGCGCCAAGTACACGCGCCATAGTATTTGTGAAAAACTTTTATGTATTTACAAAATAGTGTTATTTTAACTGTCAAAAAACTACTGTAAAAAGCTATCTTTAAAATAGTGTTACTATAATAATTTTAACCATAAAAAATATTTTACGAATTTTAATATTGTAAATCATCCTAGAAAAATAATGATATAAAAAAATTGCGCCAACTAAAAATAAAAGCTTATAAAAATATTTTAACCAAAAAAGTTGTACAAAATATGTAGTTGCTTTCCTACAAAAATAATGATATAAAATTGCGCCAACTGAATCAAAATTTGTTATAAAATTTATTTATTTTATTTCCAATGTTAAGAAAAATTATATATTTAATACATTGCAATATAATTAAAGTAGTAGGGCATATAGCTAAAATAGTTATTTTATAATTAACTAAGTGCACAATTATAATTTACCAATAATCATATATATTCTAACAAGTTTAATAAAAAAAGATTATATAACATATTATAAAACAAAAAACAAGTTAAAAATTAATACAAAAATTAAAAATTAAAAATTTTACAAATTAAAAATTAAAAACTTATGCGAAAATTTATAATTTATACAAAATCAAAAAATTAAAAAAATTTAGTTAAAAAAACTTGGCGCTGCTAAACTGACCAATATAAACTAATGACATTAATTAACGTACTTCGTACACACACACACATATATACGTTGAGTTAATGCAGTTATTGATGTAATTAAATTAAATTAATTATTTGTTACTTTAAGATATATTGCAGTTATTAATCTTGTAAAAAGCAGCGCCAAATTTTTTTATCTAAATTTTTTTAATTTTTTGATTTTGTATAAATTATAAATTTTCGCATAAGTTTTTAATTTTTAATTTGTAAAATTTTTAATTTTTAATTTTTGTATTAATTTTTAACTTGTTTTTTGTTTTATAATATGTTATATAATCTTTTTTTTATTAAACTTGTTAGAATATATATGATTATTGGTAAATTATAATTGTGCACTTAGTTAATTATAAAATAACTATTTTAGCTATATGCCCTAGTACTTTAATTATATTGCAATGTATTAAATATATAATTTTTCTTAACATTGGAAATAAAATAAATAAATTTTATAACAAATTTTGATTCAGTTGGCGCAATTTTATATCATTATTTTTGTAGGAAAGCAACTACATATTTTGTACAACTTTTTTTGGTTAAAATATTTTTATAAGCTTTTATTTTTAGTTGGCGCAATTTTTTTATATCATTATTTTTGTAGGATGATTTACAATATTAAAATTCGTAAAATATTTTTTATGGTTAAAATTATTATAGTAACACTATTTTAAAGATAGCTTTTTACAGTAGTTTTTTGACAGTTAAAATAACACTATTTTGTAAATACATAAAAGTTTTTCACAAATACTATGGCGCGTGTACTTGGCGCCTTTTTTTTTACCTTTTTTTAAAAAGGTAAGTTTTTAGGGATATCATTTCTTTTGTAGTATGTTAAACATTTTTAAATAAATAAGCAAAGAACCCGCCACCACTCCCGTCATATTTCATTAAAATACGACGGTCCTCTTTGCTTACTATAGATATTCAAATTGTGTAACACTTTTTCACATGGTGCGTGTACTTGACGCCTTTTTTTTACCTTTTTTGAAAAAGTTTTTAGGGATTAAATAATTACTTACAAAACGCTGTCGATTTTCGCAAAAGTTACTTAAAAAACGCTGTCGATTTTCGCAAAAGCACATCTAAGCACACAGTGACGAAAATAATGTCAAACGAAGTGATATACCTCGAAGATGCACACTAGCATAATCTGTGACGTAACGCCACTATTCATTTGTTCAAAAAGTTGACAATCAAGAAGATGTATGCGGGCAACATGGGCTGCGGTCCGAAACACACTCATAGTACCACTAACGCTCACGACGCTCATGATTGGTCCGATTTCGTTAGCGCGCCTAGAACGTACTAACACGCTTTCGTTTCGGACCGCCTGTGGTTATGAATAACCTATATATGAACATAACGACATAACCTGTTATTAGTTGTGAATATTGTCGGGCCCGGTACAAAAAAGAAGTGATAATTTTGTGAGAATCACATTACGTATTTGTGACAATATGGACATTCAAAATAAAGCGGCATTATTGCAATTAATGGAAATTGCATTAGAAAATTCAGAAGACGATGATGATGAATGTTTGAATTTTATTATTCATTCATCTTCAAGTAGCGATGAAGATGAAGAGGAAAGTATGGTAAATTTGCATACAATTTTGGTTTTGAGCAAAAAGAGAAAATTGAACAAAAGACCTCGAATCGAAGGCTTTGTGGAAAGAATTATCCCCAGATATACCGCAGAAGAATTCAAAACACATTTTCGGTATGTTATATTCATTTTTTGATTGATATTATAATTAGTGTTATAAAAATTTTAAACTTATGTAATTCTACTTTGACTTTTGGAATAGATTACTTCCGACGACCTTCGACTTCATTTTGAGACTGATAGGACCAGACTTGAATTCTACAAAGTCATTTGCTGGTAGAAAGCCTATTCCAGCACAAAAGCAATTGCTCATGGCTCTATGGATGATGGCCACACCAGATTCATACAGGTTTGATTACAATACATATATACCTGAGTTTTTCATAGTTGTTGGATAAAAACAATTGAAAACAATTAATTGAAACAAATTATGGCTTTCAGATCTGCGTGTACTAAATTTGATATGGGGAAAGCAACAGCAATTCGCGCCATGAGACGAGTCACATATGCTTTGCATAACTTAGCTCCTCGGTTCATTCAATGGCCTCAAGGAGAAAGAGCTACTGAAGTAATGGCGGCATTTAAACGCGTGAGTGCATTCCCAGGGGTGATAGGGGCCATAGATGGCACCCATGTGGAGATACGATCTCCTCAGGATGATAATCACCAAGCCTACATAAATAGAAAAGGATATCCATCAGTGCATGTGCAGGTAATGTTTCATGCAACGTTGATACAATATAAATACAATCTAAACAATCTGCAGAGTTGTAAATGTGATTCCCAATTTTGTTTTGTTTTTCAGGCTGTATGTACCCAACAGTTATTATTCACAAGCGTATTTGTTGGAAATGCTGGGTCTGTGCATGATGCTCGCGTTTTCAGAATCTCACCAGTGGCTCGATACATTGAGAATCCGGAAATATATTTTTCGAATGATAGTCATCTTGTTGGTGATGCTGCATATGGTATCCATCCAAATATGATGGTTCCATACAAAGACAATGGTCACTTGAGTCCTAGACAGAACAATTTTAATTTTTGTCTATCTTCAGCTCGCATTGCAATTGAAAGAGCCTTTGGTGTTTGGAAAGGGCGCTGGAGGAGTATTTTGGATTGCTTGCCTATGATTATTTTAGAGAAAATACCAGAATATATAGTGGCAACTTTAGTTTTGCACAATATTTGTATTTTGAATGGAGATTTGATTGATAACCCGATACCAAATCAACATGATATTCAACGTGGCAGATTGATACCAGGCAGAGTAAATGACGGCAACGTTAAACGACAAAGAATAATGATGGATTTGGTTATGAGGAACTAATAAAACTAAAATAAATATAAACTAATGTATAAAAAACAAAAAATTAAATGTACACTAATGTATAAACTATATTAATGTATAAAATACATTAAAAGTATATAAATTAAACTAAAATAAACTAAACTAAGTTCCAACTCACAGAAGTTTTGTTTCTTTGCTCCTGTCAAATAGAATACTTTACCCTAAACGTTTATAAATGTAATGGTCATCATTGTGTTGTTTAAACATTTCAAAGTCTAAACAACATAATGATGATTATTACATAAATGGCAGAGTAATAAAATCACAGCAAGTCAGTACGAGGGTCAAATAACAAACAGTAAGTATCAAAATTAAATGTATCCTTTATTTGACAAATTTATAAGAAATTATAAATTTAAAAAATGCAATTAAAAGCTAAGAATTTTAAAGTTATGAGCAGGTACATATTCTTTAAAAGAACATACTTAACAAGTACATACATACTTTTCTCTAGTAACAATTAACAGAAGAATAAACAAAAATTGCAGTTCTTTTAATGACTTATTTCATGTAATAACTCTTGTAACAACTTCTTAAAATAATATATTCATATAGGAACTCAAAGTAACATTTGTAATATTGCAGACTGAATATCATATAGATTATATATTGTAATAAAAAAACACATCTTTCATTTATAATAAAAAAAAATATATCTTTCATTTATAATAAAAAAACAACATTTTTCAGTCAGAAAAGTCATAGACCATAACAATAAGAATAGTTAAAATAATTTTTTGCCTGCAATGGCTTCACAAAATTTTTTCATTACGTCCATTTTCTCCTTATGCTGATTTTGTTTTTCATTTTTTAATTCTTGTAGTACAGCTAGCTTCCTTTCCTCTCTTTTCTTTTCTCTCTCCTGCCTATCTTGTTTTATTTGTTTCATAAATTCATCTAAAACTTTTTCAGATTTTAGCTTTTTAGTGGCAGGTTCCTCCTTGTTATTTTTGTTTTCATCTGTTGAAGTTGCAGGAGACGAAGGCCCAGCATCTGATGCTAATGCTTTCGGATTTGCCCATCCTGATTTTCCAAATAATTCATCCATTCTCTAAGAACAGAAAATCAAAGTTTAAGAACAAAATTTAAGTTTAAGAGCAAAATATCAAAGTTTACATATATCTACTCGTGTGTAGAAAAAAAGAACTTGAGAAAAGCATTATGTATATTTGAGAAAAATATTATGTATTATAGATATAACATACCTCAAAATACTGCCACAACTTTCGATCATTTCCAGATATGTTGTTATGATCTATGACTTTTCTGTACATTTTCTTCAAACTGTTCATTTTTGATTGACATTGTGTACCTGACACTGCAACCATCGGATCAACTTCATTCATATCGCTTGCAATGCTTTCCCAGATTTTAGAATGACGTTTAATGCCTGAAGAGAACTCATTCATTCGTTCCTCATATTTTTGCATAAGTAAGTATACATATTTTGAAGGCCACATAAATGAAGTTTTGTCATTCTCTGCAAGATATCCAAGAAATTATTTGGTTAGACATACAAATACATACCAATATACATACATATATACATACCAATTATTGAGTCTTTAACATTTTCTTGTACCGATGAGTTTACAGGAGATGATATTAATTCCGAGACAACTAATGAAGCAGGAGACACATTTTTCACAGGCATTGCATCATTGGCGATTCTGTGATTCTCTGCTATTCTTTGCCTCCCATATTCTTTATTTAGCAGACGCAATGCAAATGCCTTGTCTATAAATTTTTTATTGCAGGAGAAGCAAAAATATTAAACAACTAATTAATAATTTTTAATGTCGCTAGTCATTAATTAAATAAGATAAATAATTTTATAATTCGACCTAACTAGCAATGGCTTAAACGAGTTAAGTTAGAAGAATACTCATAGGGAGACGTGTCTCTTGGTACGAGACTACAAGAATCCCCTGATATCATACAACTATCTCGTAAATAAATAGGCGAGAAAAATATAGGTCCGAAAAGTCGCTGAAGCGGGAGACGAACCCGCGTCTTTCGCTTGCCGGGCGACTGCTTTAACCATCTAAGCTATTCAGACCCTTTCGGTCCTATATTTTTCTCTAGCCTTATAAATTGGATGTTAGTAAACAAATTTGAGAAACATTATACCGGCTCTCTACGGTTAAGGTGTAAATTTTTTTAAATACTTGTGTGACGACTCTTTATTTAGGTCCAGGAGTATTAAACAACTAATTAATAATTTTTAATGTCGCTAGTCATTAATTAAATAAGATAAATAATTTTATAATTCGACCTAACTAGCAATGGCTTAAACGAGTTAAGTTAGAAGAATACTCATAGGGAGACGTGTCTCTTGGTACGAGACTACAAGAATCCCCTGATATCATACAACTATCTCGTAAATAAATAGGCGAGAAAAATATAGGTCCGAAAAGTCGCTGAAGCGGGATAAATAATTATTTATTTACGAGATAGTTGTATGATATCAGGGGATTCTTGTAGTCTCGTACCAAGAGACACGTCTCCCTATGAGTATTCTTCTAACTTAACTCGTTTAAGCCATTGCTAGTTAGGTCGAATTATAAAATTATTTATCTTATTTAAAAATATTAAAATTACTTATTTGTCCAAAGTTAACCATACTCAGTTAACCATAATCAACCGTAAATAACCATAATTAACCAGAAATCAGTGCTTATCTCATTTTTCCTCACCTGTGGTTACTCTTGCAGCATCTGCTGGTGTTAAATAAAGTGTTATATACTGCCCAGCATTTTCAATAAGAACTTCTTGTAAAATGGATTCTGACATTTTTATTAAAATTTACCGCGCAAATGATGTACGCTCACGGCAACCCACCTCCGGACTATGGGCGTCGTGAGCACGTCGTGAGCATGAATCCGTGACGTCACTTCGCTCACGAAAAACACTCACGGAACGAATCGGACCGACGGTGAGCGCGCTAATAGCGCTGTAAGCGTATTTCGGACCGCAGCCATGGATGGACAGTCGCAACAAGAACAAGATGTAAGTATCTTTTCCGACTATTAATATAAAAGTATCTACAGAAATATTTTGCATTCTAAAAATTTTATTTTCTTTTTCAGATAGAAATGGACGACTTAATATTAGAAATCGAAGCAATGGATGACTCGCCGATTGACATGCCGGTTAACGCGCTAGTTGACGTTGGCGCGTCGGTCAGCGTGCCGGTATGTCAGCCGGCGAGAAATGGCGTGCCAGCCACGTGCGAATGCCTCTATTAATAATAATAGGCCTGTCGTTCCTGCGGGGTCTGCCGTTCCCGCTAATAGGTCTACCGTTCCCGCTAATAGGACTGCCGTTCCCGCTAATAGGTCTGCCGTTCCCGCTAATAGGACTGCCGTTCCCGCTAATAGGTCAGCCGTTCCCGCTAATGGGTCTGCCGTTCCCGCTAATAGATCTGCCGTTCCCGTTAATAGGCCTGCCGTTCCCGCTAATGGGCCTGTTCCCGCTAATAATAGGCCTGCCGTTCCCGCTAATAATAAGCCTGCTAATCCCGCTGTTGATAATAATAACGGGCATCCTGCTGCGGACGCTCCACGTAAGAATTTTAAATAAATATTATATATATATATTATGATAGATAGCATAAAGGGTTATGTACGTTTTAATTGCATGAATATAAAGAGTGATTTATGTAAACAAGCGACACAGTAGCATTATGACTTATTATTCTAATGCAATGTTGCAATCACAGATATAATCAAGTGCAGCGCAAGTGAGAAAAGTATTTATAGAATAAAGCGAAGAGATATAAATACTCTTTTCATGTGCTGAATTTGATTATACTTGTGATTGCAACGTTGAATTAGACTACGTCACAATGCTACTGTATATTGCTGTCGCTTGATTACATAAATCATTTTTTACAATAAGATTTGTTTTATATTTGTGCAGTTAAAGTGTACTATATGAATATAAAACAAATCTTATTGTAATGAATGATAGATAAGTGACAACGCTACTATATGTGATAACGCTGTACTATATGCAGAGCCAAAAGATAAAAAATCTTTGATAATTTCAGATTGGAGGCGAAGAGAAAAGAGAGCGGGCGTCCGGCAGCAAGAGCAAAGCTTTATGGCGTTTCTCTATAAATTATCGGCCCCTAATTACTATTAGGGGCCGAGAAGAAGAAGGGGAAGAGGCAGGGAAAGAGGAGGCAACCAACAATAAAAGGTATATATAAAATATCTTAATTATATTTATATATGATTTTAATTAATTATGTATTAAAAATATATTTATATGTGTAATACGGCAGTACAGGTGCCCATTCTACACGGCGACTCGACGTCACTCTGCTCTTTCTGGGTCCCGACGAAACAGGTTAACAGGCGCCCATTCTACACGGCCACTTGACGTCATTCCGCTCTTTCTGGGTCCCGACAAAACATACGCGCATCGTCTTTTATTATAAAGTTTCTTTCTTTTATTAAATATTTAAGTAAATGCATAGCGTATATCTTTTAATTTAATTATTCAAGTAAATGCATAGCGTATATATATTAATATTATTCCTTTTGTACTTTTTTAATTTTAGGTAAATCAGTATTATACTGTACCATTCCAATAATATTAAAAATGATAAACGGCTCACGCTCACACACACACACACACACACACACATAGTCCTGTCAATCTTATTATCACACTGCACTCTTTCATTAATTTTAAATTTAACCTACGTGTCAAAAGCTGGTATATACTCTTTTCTGAAAGGCCGGTTTTTTTTAACTCTTAATATAGTCCTGTCAATCTTAGGCTGCGTTCCGATATTCACTGCCAGTACTAAAAATTTATAGTGTAAGTAACGTAAACTATAGATAGATTTTCAGTACTGGCAGTAAATATCGGAGAACACAGCCTTAATAATCTTAAGTCCGTTGTCGTTCGTGAATGTGAACGGACGTGTTTAAGGGTCGACAGGAGACACGGTGGAGACCTCTATCGGTCGGCCGTGAATTATGGATTCGCTTTTTGCAAATTATGACCAAAATAATGAGAAAATAATATTAAAATTATGATATTCCTAATCAGGAGGATTGTCCGCAAGTCGGTTCAGAGCGATTTTCTGAAAAAAAGGTCAAAATAAAACTTCTAATAAATGTGGGGAAATGCGTAGCTAGCAACGGGTTAGGTTGGGTTAGCTACGAGTCCGTATTTTATTTTTTATAAATTTTTAAGAGCCAAAATACAAAATCCGGCTCTGATCCGACTTACGTTATTATATAAGGAATATATTAAAAAAAGTTTCACGAGGCAATATAACTTTTCCAAAGAAATATTTGCAAAAAGCGGATCTCACTAAGGAGCAGCTCATGGGGAATATTTCGTGATAGCACACTGACCGCGTGACAAGGAGAGATGTATGCGTCATCTTTGTCTCTCTTGCATCGCATATGGAGTAGCGTCCGTGTAGGCACACATCGATATGTTGAGCACACGGATGCGATTGTTGGGAGATGATGTTAGACAAGAAGGAGCGACAATCGCGTGCTATCCTTGTCCCTCTACTGCGCTAATGCTACAAACAGCATCGATAGCGATCAGAGCTGAATATATCGCTCTGTCCGATATGCCGACAATGCTTTTTGGCCTCTTTTGTGGCATAAAAACAAGCGTCCATTTTTTATGAATTTTATATTTACATATGCATATATGTATGTACATACATATATGTCTGAATTATAGAATTATGTCTAAATTATTCAGTCTCACGCTAGAAACTTAAGGCTCCTGCATACTCGCCGCAGCCATCTTGGATTGTGACGTCAGAAGCGAGAAAATATACCATGAAAATTCTTGCGAAATACGTTAAAATAAAAATGTTTTTCAATAAAATAGCGTTTGCAATCGATAGACCAAACTTGTAAAATATACCGAAAACTCCCCTTTTGTTTGGGTAATCAATAAATAACACATATATGTCGAATTGAATTGAGCCTAATCGAGGACGAAAATTGCTGTTTGACAGGTGTCGAATTGAGATAAATATTTGCTTTCACATATTAAATTATAACAAAATGGGAGTCTTCGGTATATTTTACCAATACGACAATTAATTTAAACATGAAAACACTGCACTAAAACGAAAAATGACGCTGTATTTCGCAAGAATAATTTAGCTTCTGTAGTGTCATTTCCACGCCTTTTAGTTCATAATTTTGCCAGGTGTGACGCTGTCGCACGAATCTGGTGGACTTGGCAATCGAGTATGCAGGAGCCTTAAGTTCGAATTTATAGACATCGATAAAATTTTTTTAAACAATATATTTGAATATATATGAATCGATTACATATATTTTTTTGTAAAGACGATTAATTTAAGCAATATTGAAAATATTAATATTTTTTTATAGCTGCTATTGATTTATTACAGGATTAATTTACACTAATTTATTCACGAAATCAATTTTTTTGCATATATATATATTATATATATACACGAAATGTGTATGTAGTTATCAAATGATATAAAAATATTTTCAATTTTATTTTATTTTTTTTATTTTAAGAATTCTCAAATTAATTGCTTTTACAAAAAATGTATTTAATAATTTTTATATATTCACATATATAAATAAAAAAAATTTTCTGAATAAAAAATATGAATAAAAAAAGTCTTATCGATGCTTATATAGATTCGAACTTGAGTTTCCAGCATGAGAGACTGAATACCCTTGCACTAAGCCATTATTTATTATTCATAAATGTTTTTATATTATCAGTATTTATGCAACAGATGTTCGTACACAATATAATCGAACAGAAATCAAGATAATATATTTGTCGGTCTATAAAATCTGCGATTGCTGAAAGATATTGTCAGTCAAGAATTAACAATCGTGCTCTCTTCGTCGCTCTATCGCGCTGACGATATATAAAGTATCGATGAAAAAGTTTAAGTGAAAAAGCATCAATAAATTGCCAAGCCTAATAAGCGCCCATGTCTTACATTCTGTGTATTAGTTTACGCTACGAATTATTATTTTATTATTATTATATATCATTGTACAATTTGGAAACATATATAAATTTTTATGTACATATATGCATAAGCATATATAAAATTTACAAAAAACGGGTGCTTATTAGCCTTGTTACGTTACTGCCTTCTGCTACGGAAGGCCAGAAAGCATTTTCAGGTCGTATCTCGCGTATAGCATGGGCACGTGAACAGCACGGTAGAGGAACGAGGATGACGCGATTATATCGATCCTTGTCTCTCTTACGGTGCATCCGCGTGAGCGATGCAATGGTGTGCGTACATGTACAGACATACACCATTCCATAAAACCTGAAATTGGTTTTTCAGCGGCAACATTGAAACCGGTGTTTCGCGTTGTCACCGCGCGAGGTCTCTAAGATCAATTCGGAATCTGACCGTCACTCCTGTCGACCCTTAAACGCGTTCCTCCCACAGACTTCTATATATTAACTAGACTGCGTACATCCTATATATTTAGCCTTATGACGTGTACCCTGAAAATGTTGACACACAGCGCATGCGCGAAATAGAGGACCGAAGAATGCGAAGAATTTTGTTTACATTTTGCGTTGCCATTTGGGCTTCGAAGTTACAAGAGGTTAAGTTGTAAATATTTTAATATTTTTAACAAAAATGCCGGCAAGGTGTGTGGTAGAAAAGTGTGAAAGTAGAAAAGTTAAAAACTGTGGGATATCTTTCTTCAAGTGAGTATATATGCAGAATATGTATATATATTGTAATGTATTACATAAAAAACAAAATAATTTATGCGTACATAAAATATTCCAATATTTTAAAGATTTCCATTGAGTGATCCCGATTTAGGCTGCTTTCCTTTTAGGGAACACAGTCGACACTTTTGACACAAATCGACACACGACGCTTTCCATTTAGAATTTCATTCAAACTCAATCGACACTATTCGACTCTGCTCGGGAGGAGAGTTGGAATGTGCTTTTGACCGAAGAACGTATCCGTTCCCAGTATTTCGCGATAGAATCTTTGAATCTAGTCCTTATTAAGGTTTGAATTGTTTGTGCAATAAAAAATAAACAATAAAAAATAAAAATAAACTATTTTTATAATATATTTCGAGTGATAAAAATATTTATATACAGTATAATATATTATACATACATTTATAAAACTTGAAAACACGTTTGAGAAATTTTACGATAAATCTTGTAAGGTTAGGTATTAAAAGTTCAGTGGACACTGTGTATCCGTTTCTGTGTATCGCGTTCCATTTAACTGTGACAAACTGTGCTCGAGTGTGTTAATCTGTGTCGATTTGTGTCTCCTAAAAGGAAAGCAACCTTATTATCAAAATGGACTGCAGCTATTAATAGAATATTTTGGATACCAACTACATTCTGCGAAATTTGTGAATTACATTTCAAAGAAAACTATTTTTCTGGAACTAAAAGAAAAAGGTTAAAACCTAATGCTGTACCTACAGAAAACTTGGGTAAATATATGTATATTGATAATAAATACATACTTATTTTTAATGATTTTTGTTAATATTGAACTGAACTTGATCTAATAATATAAATAATAATGTAACAAAATATTTGTCCTTATAGATATACTTATATAAAGCGAGGTACCGTCAACCAGTGGCAATGACATACAAATTGAATTTGGTCCCAGCGAAGGTATATGAATATTTCTTTATCTGCAATATTTATAAAAACTTCAAATTAATAGAGTATTTCTTTTTACAGAAATAATTACAGGAAGTCAAGCACCTTCGATCATTGAAAGTGACATGCAAACTGACAATGTGTTTGCTCCCAGCGAAGGTATGTATTGATAATGCCTGATAAACTATAATTTTTATCAAACAAATCTTAATAAATAAGCATTATTTATGTAGAAAATATACGAAACAAACGTAAAGCTATGAATGAACTTGGAGAGGCTCATTTAAGGATGCAACAATTTGAAAAAGATATCGAACATCTAAAAACTCATATACAATCCTTGACAGAAAGTCATAATAGTGAATTAGAAGAGCAGGCAAAAATATTTCGGCGTCTATTGCAAGAACAAAAAGATAAAATGAGACAAAAACTTCAAAATGCTACAAAAAAATTAAAATTATTAAATAGACAGAAAAAAAGACGAGATGCGAAAATAGATAATTTATTAAAACAAGCTAAAGATAAAAAGATATTAGATAATGAATCATACAATATTTTACATAAAGATTTTAAAAGCACATTTGCACACCTTGTGCATAATGAACAAAGAAATCAAAACAAAAAATCATCTAAGGGTAGACGTTACGATGACGAGGTAAAAAAATTTGCTGTGACATTATATTATCATTCGCCTAAAGCTTATCACTTTTGTAGGTATGTGTGTGTTTCTCTTTTCACTGTGGTCTTATCATCTCTAGTAAAAGGTCTGCCTGTTTTTTCAATTTTGCATGCTACAATTAATGTTACGGTTTTTTATATATGGTTTCTTTATTTATATGTAATATTTTTGTGCTTGATTTTTAATATTATGGATAACATTGCACTTATAACAAAAAATATTTACGAAATGTGTTGCTAATTATAACTCTTACTACTTTAATATCACAATATATATTTATACACAATTGTCGCATTGGCTAATGTGGGATTTATTGCATATATTCATGTATATATGTAAAATGCATGATAAATATTTATATATAAGTATTTCTTGCTTAATATGATAAAAGTACTCTTAATTGATATTCTAATTATTGCATGCTTGTAGAATTTTAACTATTAATATGTTTTTCAAATAAGTGAATTTTGATTGCGGTATAAACATTCAGTGTTTCTTTTAAACATGATTTTAAGTTTTTCTTTAAATATTGATAACTTTTTCATTATTACTTTTTTTATTATATATGAATCAAAATTCATATTATATACATCATCCAATATAATAATCAATATAATCAGTGCAGTACCGTTTTACTAGAATTATTTTATTTCTTTATTAAAAGTAATCTATTATTACAGAAGAAATTTCATATTACCGCATCCAGCCTCTATTAGAAATTGGAGTTCTACGGTGAATGCAGAGCCTGGCTTCCATCGTGAAGTTCTAGATGCACTAAAAGTATTAACTCGAGAAGAAGATAGAGATTGTGTTTTAATTTTCGATAGTATGGCTATTCGGCAACAACTTTTATGGGATAAGCAAGAACGAAAATTTCAAGGATTTTGCGACTATGGACGTGAGATTACTATAGAAACAAATCAAATGCAAGCAAAAGAAGCACTCGTATTTTTATTAGTGAGCTTGAAAGCTGTGTGGAAGTTCCCAATTGGCTATTTTTTAAAACATCGAACAACTTCTTCAATTTTAACTGAATTAATTAAAACAGCTTTAATTTTAACAGCGGAAGCAGGAATAAGAGTACGTTCGATTACTTGTGACGGAGATAGCACAAATTGTAGTGCGCTACAAAATTTAGGATGCAACATATTTGTCGAAAATTATAATGATATTAAAAATTTCTTTATACATCCGAGTGAAAATTATGAAGTACGAGTGATTCTTGATGCTTGCCATATGTTGAAATTAGCACGAAATGCACTAGCGGATTATAAAGAATTTTTGTGTGATGAAGATCCTATAAAATGGCAATATTTAATAGATTTGCACAATATGCAAAAGACATTGACTTTTAAATTTAAAAATAAACTTACTTCACAGTGCATTAATTATCAACAAAACAAAATGAAGGTTAAATATGCAGCACATACTTTCAGTGCTTCAGTTGCCAATGCTATTGAATTTTTAAGAAAAGAGAAAATATTAGAATTTCAAAATAGTGAAGCCACGATAAAATTTCTTCGCACTATTGATAGGCTATTCGATTTTATGAACTCCAGAAATCCTTTTGCCAAAGGTTATAAAAAACCTCTTGTACATGCAGATTTGGAATATTTGCAGAAAATGACAAGAGAACATATTGAGTATCTATTCCATTTAAAAACACGAGACGGATTATTGCTCACAAAAAGTAGGCGAAGAACTTTTATTTATGGATTGGCATTAACAACAAAATCTATTTTGGATGTTGCATCTGATATTTTTTATCAAAATAAAACGTATAAATATCTACTAACGTACAGATTCTCTCAGGATCACCTTGAAATTTTGTTTTCGAAAATTAGGGGCCGTCATGGGCATAATAATAATCCAAATGTTCTCCAATTTAAATATGCTATGCGACAAATCTTAATGCATAATAACATAAAAAATTCTTCAAACATGAATTGTATTGAGCTAGATAATGATTTTAATGGGTCAATATTTGAATTCAGGTGGAAAAAGAAAAGGCAAGAATCATTGTTTAATAATAATGTAATATTAGAAACAGAGAATGATGAAAATAACAATCAAATCTTGAATATTGCTGAACCACAGCATTTTGGTCATTTGCAAGATAATATATTATATTATATAAGTGGATATATTGCAAAAAAAATACAGAATAATATTGATTGTTACACATGTGCGATGAATTTAATCGAAATAGAACGAGATCATTGTTATTCACATTACACATTTTCAAAGTTTCTTGATCTTTGTAATAATGGTGGGTTATTTAAACCTTCTACTAGTGTATATAAAATTACAAGAATTACTGAACATCAAATACAAGTACAAACTAACAACTTAACAAACTTGCATATTACAAATCTAGACATGAAAATTGTAAATAAAATTAAAAATATATTAGCTTTAGATTCGACGATTTTTCAAAATTTTTTTTGTGAAGACGTTGATTTGCTGGAGGTCCCACATAAAATAAAATTAATAACATTGATAGCGTCAAGATACATACAAATACGATTATATTCATATGCTAAATTTTATGCTGAAGAAATTTTAAAACCTATCAAAAAAAGACACCGTCTAACAAAACTGATTTTATTTTCTAATGAATAGTTTACAAAATATATTTTATAAGAAATTTTGTATTTTTATAATTACTTTGCATATATTTGTTCTATTACAATAAGTATAGTTTAATATGTTTTGGGTTTCTTGAAGCTATTTAGTGCTTTAAGATTATTATTCTTTTAATTAATGAAAAAAATTATTTGACTTACAAATTGCGTTATATTATCTCATTTTTACTTCCATTGTGGATTTGTAAGTCAAATAATTTTTTTAGTTTATAAACATTATTTTTGTGTTGATTTTTTAAATCAAATGTTCTCGTTTCAAATATTTAATTTGTTTTTTGTTTTCATATTCTAATTCAAATTTTTTATATCTCATTTATATATATTTTTGTTGGGAAGAAAGTAAAATAAATATGTAAAAATTTTTATATTTATAAGAATTTATTAACTTTTTATATAATTTGTATTACGTTTTATACATTAAAAATTAATTATTTTATATATTATTGACTTTGTTTAATTATATTTTTTTGATATAATTAAAATTCTTGTTTGACTTTATCTCGCAATTATTTTAGTTTTAATATTATAAAATTATTTGATAACCTAAAACCGTGTAAGTCCTAGCAGACAAAATTGGTCCTCTATTTCGCGCATGCGCTCTAAAAAAAGGGTACGCTGATAAGCGGCAGTACGCAGTCTAGTATATAGAAGATAGAAGTCTGTGGTTCCTCCGCGTGTCCTTTGTGACCTTATTTTTGTGTGCCAGGGTTAAGTCCTCAAGTACTTGATCCAATCCGTTTTTGTATTCTTCACTACCTGTTGATGGCCTAATGTGCGAAAATTGTTCGCACGGTGTCAATAAAAATCATAGAAGATCTACTTCCACTACCAGTTGATGGCCTAGAGTGTGAAAACTATTAACACTGTGCCAAACAAAATAATAGAATAGAATAGAATATTAATAATCTTATCACTGCACTCTTTCATCAAACTTAACCTACGTGTCAAAAGCTGGCATAAATGTCATGGAGCGCCACTAACGCAATCTTACATCGAATGCTCGAAACGTACATTTTCTCGCACATGCGCATTAAGAACGTCGACGACGATGACGACCAAAAATATAATATAAAAATTTTATAATTCAGACTTTGCGTCGTAATATATGCGTTTATAGAGCACATAGAGCAAAAATAAAGACACTTTCTTTATGTAATTCAAACTCAAACTATCGATTAAGCCTAGTAAGAACTCGATCTGTTCAGCGGTTATTGAGGTCTGATAATCTCAAGAACTCTCAACTATCCGACTCGCGTATAGGTACCCGGGGTGCCTCGCTGTTGCTGCGCGGTACTTGGCGCGAGACACTACCGTGTCTCTTGATTGTTCATTTGAAAAAATTTGACAGATGCTGAGGATGGTCCAATTATAGGACCGAAACGTACGAAATAGATTTCAATAAAGAAACATTAATTAAAATTTAATTTGCGCAACGATTATCGCGCCTGGCTCTCAATTACCCTGTTCTTCCTTCCTTATATTTTAATATCAGAGCCTAATATTGTAACTTTTTCATATCTTTATATTCACGTAATACAGTAATACAGAAATTATCTTTGAACAGTTTTGAAGCGCGTATAGAAAAGAACCAATACGTTTTAGTGAAATAGTTACTGATACATGTACAGAATTAGTTCCACCCCTACCAATGACAACCCTGGTACATGTACCAAACGATCGCTAAAAATCGCCTTTTAACAGTTATTCGTCGGTGATATGATCTATGCGTGCGTGTGCACGTGCACGCGCGCGCACACGACACACACGCACACGCACGCACGCACAAACACACAAAAATGTTATTTATGCAAAATAGTTTGTCACAAATTTTGAAAAATTTAAAACATATTTTTCCTTTACAAAAACTTGACGGAGAAAATAGGAAAATAACAAAAAATTTTTAATTTTTTATATTATTTATTATATTTAACAATATTAATTATAATATTAAATAATTATAAATATTATTATAATACATTAATATATTATTAATATAATTATAATAATTAATTAATCATTATATTCCTCCTATACTTAGCAATTAATTAAAATTCTATTACATACATTATAAAATACAAAGTTTATTGCAAGTTGCATGTAATGAAACTTTTATTGTATAAAAGCCATCTTTAAATTAAAAAAAAATAGTCTGATACTGCCCCAACCAAATGCAAATTTTGTAATATATCTTATATATATATAAATGTATCTGAAATACTGTTTTATTGATTTTTATTTTGTAGTTCAGCAAAGTTTAATTATATATATATGAACTTTAATGTGATAAAGTTTACTAATATACAAATATATATATATATATATATATATATATATAAACAAAATAAAAATCAATAAAACAGTATTTCAGATACATTTAAAGAATTTACATAACACAGCAATCTTGTTGAGAGTTCATTCCAGATGGTAATGGAAGAATGGGATTTCCTTCAGAATCAAATTGAAAGAGTGAACATTGTTCACCAACAAGATCTTCTGGTGCTTGACCATAATTTTGCATTTTTGTCATAAGTTTTAATATAGATTCAAACCGACGTTTTTTAATTTCTTCTGTATCATCTTTGTTTTCTTTTTCCAATTCAGTACACACCTTATACGAAATATAAATATGTTGATCATAAAGAAATTCAGAACATATTGTTTTATTATTAACATACCTGTTGCATCAACTCTGCTTGTTTTGTATATCTCTGCAAATCAGAAGAATTCATAGTTGTTCTGTGTTCCTCTAGCCATGCTGGATACTTATCAGATAATTCTTTCAATGATGGATAAAGAATTTCTTTTGATAAAAGGTGTTCCATCATTCCTTGCATAAATGGTAATATATCACCAGTGTCGCTATCGAGAGATGTTCGGCCTAGCATAGCCGCTAAGTCTGCATCATTCTAAAAAGTATTTTATTTATTTCACTTATAATTTAATTTTGTTAAAAAGATGAACTAAATATATTATAATATCACAAGCTAACACACACATACATACCATTATTATTACTACTACATATTATATTAGTACTACTATGAGTATTATTATTATTTCTACTACTACTACTAATTACTATTGCTGCTGCTACTACTCTGTGCTTTAAACTTAATTGTCGATTAACTTACAGGATACACCATTAAAAATAAAAAATTTCTGTTATATACTATATATTATATACCATAATTACATTGTTAAAAATTTTGATGTCATTCTGTAAGTTAACCGATGATTAAGTTTAAACCACATTGGTAGAAATGGGCATAAAAGTCATTAATATATAGAGCATTTCTATGTTATAAGAATCAGAATACCTGTAAATTTTCAGAATTTATAGTCAAGTCCTTTAAAACTTGTGAAATAGCTGATTGAAAATCTGTACTAATATTGTCTTTTTCATCTGTTGCATCATTGGCCGATGTTTCTCCAAGCTTTTGGAAAGCAGCTTCTAGTTCATTGTTGCCTAATAATACATTCTAATAGTAATATATGTATTTTTTGTGTATTTGATTAAACTCACCGTTTTGTAATAAATTTTGCAAACTTTTTTCAAATTGATCAGCTGTTTGTTTAAGAAAATCTTCTGTCCATTTCTCTGCAAACGTTTCAGATCTTTCACATTTACCAATTTGCTTCTGCAAATCCAATGTATTTGTCGCATTGTCCTTTTCAATATTTGACACAGACACTTTGCCAAAATCTTTTAAAGCACCTAAAGAACAACAAGATTTAAACTTTAGGATATGCAATATATTGCCAAATTTCAAAATTTAATAGCTTGTATGATACACAATGCAACTAAATGTTATATTCTTTTAATATAAAGTATATTTTTAAAAATCTAAATTGACACAATGTATTATATAACTATGAATAATAATTTTTTTCATTGGCTACAGAAACGAATCTGTGTATGGATTGTGTGTGCATGCGCGCATAAAAGGTTAGTTTAATCATTTTTTCTAAACGAAATATGATGACTACTTACTATCCAACAAAACATTTAATTCTTGATCTTCTGCTTCATTTTTTGATTGTTTGGTATTGTCAGTCATATTTGTATACTTGTATGATTGTAAATGTAATATTTAGACCAACTTCAATTCTCTTATTATGGGTCGATAAGAGTGATGGGCAAACTTCGTGTTGCAACTCTAGGAATTTTACCCAATGTTACCAACTTCTTTCTGCATTAATTCACCAATTTCATTTTGTTGATTTACTGCAGCAGAGAGAAGCCTGAGAGCGGCCATGCCGGCGATTTTCGTGAGACGCTTTTACTAGGCCGTAGAGCAGCGCCATACATCCACTTTTAGGAATTGGAATCACTGATCCACATCCACTTTCAAAACTGTCGGTCATTTGGTTCATGTCCGTGCTAAGATACATCCACTTTTCGATACTGTCGATCATTTAGTGGTTCATGTCCGTGCTACATCCATATATATAATTGTGGATCAAAAATATATATATCGAAACTTCATGAACTTATTAATATGTTTTATTAAATGCGTGTAACGTTTTGGCATTCTAGTATATAATACGATATAAATACAGCGATATAAATTATTACTAAAATATTTTTACGTATATCCGCATGTGCAATGAAATAAATTTTTTCTGAAATCAATTTTTCTTAATAAGTCTTAATTGAATATAATGTAGAAAATATCTGCAATAAATTACTTTTTTCTTATTCTTAGAACAAAGGTATCAAGCATTTAAGCAATCATGCATTTTAATCAAATTATGATTTAAATTTATAGCTTTTTATATTAATTTTTTTATATTAATTTATTTTTTACTTATTATTAATTTAATTAATTTTTTATTTATAAATTCGATTGGATGCGAAGTCTTTTAAAAATAAACATATAATGGTGCGCTCCGCTTGACGTAATATTTTCGCTTCGAAGACTAATTGTAAGATTCTTCACCCTATCTAGTTAAAAATTATCCGATTTATGTCGTGTTTGATGTCGTTTTAATCGCCAAAATCTCATTAATCCATTAAGATTATTTTCAAGCTGTTTAAATGCAAAATAGAAGTTTTAGTTTTTATTTCAAAAAATGTTTACATTCGTGAATTGCTAAGGATGGGGAGAGCCCATTGTAAGAGACTT
>OX424445.1:9251139-9298846 GCA_949152495.1 Lasius fuliginosus
CAAAAATCTCATTAATCCATTAAGATTATTTTCAAGCCGATTAAATGCAAAATAGAAGTTTTAGTTTTCTCTCGATTCTCGGATCAGCTTATCTTTCCGAGCTGTCTAGCGCGACTCGTCGAGTGTGAGAGCGAGAGCGAGATCGCGAGTAGAGAGCGAGCGAGATGACCTATCATCAAAGAGTTCCGAAGTCTCTTACAATGGGCTCTCCCCATCCTTAGCAATTCACGAATGTAAACATTTTTTGAAATAAAAACTAAAACTTCTATTTTGCATTTAAACAGCTTGAAAATAATCTTAATGGATTAATGAGATTTTGGCGATTAAAACGACATCAAACACGACATAAATCGGATAATTTTTAACTAGATAGGGTGAAGAATCTTACAATTAGTCTTCGAAGCGAAAATATTACGTCAAGCGGAGCGCACCATTATATGTTTATTTTTAAAAGACTTCGCATCCAATCGAATTTATAAATAAAAAATTAATTAAATTAATAATAAGTAAAAAATAAATTAATATAAAAAAATTAATATAAAAAGCTATAAATTTAAATCATAATTTGATTAAAATGCATGATTGCTTAAATGCTTGATACCTTTGTTCTAAGAATAAGAAAAAAGTAATTTATTGCAGATATTTTCTACATTATATTCAATTAAGACTTATTAAGAAAAATTGATTTCAGAAAAAATTTATTTCATTGCACATGCGGATATACGTAAAAATATTTTAGTAATAATTTATATCGCTGTATTTATATCGTATTATATACTAGAATGCCAAAACGTTACACGCATTTAATAAAACATATTAATAAGTTCATGAAGTTTCGATATATATATTTTTGATCCACAATTATATATATGGATGTAGCACGGACATGAACCACTAAATGATCGACAGTATCGAAAAGTGGATGTATCTTAGCACGGACATGAACCAAATGACCGACAGTTTTGAAAGTGGATGTGGATCAGTGATTCCAATTCCTAAAAGTGGATGTATGGCGCTGCTCTACGGCCTAGTAAAAGCGTCTCACGAAAATCGCCGGCATGGCCGCTCTCAGGCTTCTCTCTGACTGCAGTATGTAATGTTATGGGAGCTTTCCAGCAAGGAAACATAAATGACATATATACAGGGTGTTTCAGGGTTAAATGTCCTAACTTAAAATATGAATTTAGGACCTCAAAACAAGAAAAAATTTTCCTCTGAAGGTATGCCCGTAAATGCTTTGTTTAGGAGATATTCACATCTAAACATTTTCATTATAAAATTTTATGAAATTATTATCAGGTTATATTAAATAAATTAATAGTGTGTTCCAACTACTTTATTACTAGAAAATATGAAAATTTTAACAATTATAAATTTTGTTCAAAGTGATGGCCTTGAACATTGAGACAGGCTTGGCATCATGGTGGAAGGAAAACAAGGTGTGCTGCATGGTGGAAGGAAAACAAGGTGTGCTGTTGCGCATCCTTCTCTAATAACCAATGAGTGCGTTGGGCCAATAGAATTAAAACCGCAATTTTTCAAATGAGATTCAAATTCTTTTCCTGTTCTATATAAAATACAATTTCATTTCATATAAATAATCAATTTTAAATAAAAAATAAAATTATATATAAAAAAATATTAAAATAAATGTAAAAAAAGCATGAATTGAAAAATATAATAGATGTATATAAGGAAAAAGTAAATAATTTTCTGAAGTTTTAAAAATATTGTGGATATAAGATAGGTTTATTTAAATACAGCAGTCAATAAATGTAATAAATATTTTATTTTAATAGTACGAGAAGTTGTTCAATATAAAATTTATTATTGAACAGTATACAATAAAGTGATATGTAAAAATAAACATGGCATGCTGTGGTATTACAGGTTTTAATACATAAATTTTGAAACTTTTTTGTATAAGCGTTTGTTTTTTACATCAGACACAAATTTTTTATTCATTTCTCGTAGCCTTATGTACGTTCTTGTACGAACAAGACATAGCATAACTTCTTCAGGTATACCATACTCTTCTGGCATTTTTTCCATTTTAATTTAGTTACAGTCTTAAAAATCCACATACTTGTAGATAAGATAGAAGTTCCGTGAAATTCTTCAAAAATCTTGTTTATAAGAAACGCTGCTTCAATGAAATGATGAGAGGGATAAATCAAATGATCATCTGATAATGTTAAAGTTCAATCAAGCTTATGCGATGAAAATTGAACATTTTTCGTATAGTCTCCTAAAAAACTATATTGAAAACGAGAAACCTATAAGCTACATAACCTGCTATGTAGATGAGAGCTTCATGTTCAAAAATATTTTCAATTATTCTTTGTCGATCTTGAAGAAAATCATCTATAGTAAAGATAAAAATAAAGTTCAAATGTAATAAAAGTATAATTAAAAATCATAAAAATGGTATCTATAAAATTCAAAGTTTTACAATAAAAATTTCTATTAATAACGCTCTTATTCTATTATTGTATGTATTTATAAAATAAGAATGTATAATTATGTAAATAATTTCAATGTAATCCTATACTCTATAGGATAAGTTTTCGTCGTAAGCTGCATAATTTTTAAATGCAAATAGTCAATGTAATAATGTAACAAGTAAAAATATTGTTCTTCTCACTATTAATTTTTGTTTCAAATATTTTGATAAATGATTAAATTCGTTTGTTATTTCATGATTAAATATAATATATATTGAAACGAGTATATTATTACTTCATATACTTAATTTAATTTTAAAATATAATTATGCATTAATATATTCCATGTGTGCAAATGGAATATATTAATGCATAATTATATTTTAAAATTAAATTAGGTATATGTATGAAGTAATATACCCGTATCATCTAACCCTTGATCAATAAAATTGAATTCGTTAAATTCAACGTTAAAATACGCAGCTTCTTCATCAACTTCAACTTGTTGCTTTTCTTCCGTAGATTCTAAGGTATATGCCATCATTGCATCTGTTCTGTCGTTGAAATCTATCAAGGTAAAATCATCGTCTTTTTCAGTGTTCCGTTTTTCAGGAATTACATCACCAGAATGTTTTCGTAAGATATACCATCTTAATCTATACCGAAAATTCAAGGCTGATGGCTTGTCTTTCGTTGCACCCATAGATCTTAGGTATGAGAAAAGATTTTCTAAGCAATCCTGCGTCAATTGATTTGTTAAAATAAAAGATATTTTAAAAGTTGATGTATTAAAATTTTATTGCAAGTACAGCAACAACTGTTGAAGAGAGTTATTATTTAGAATAACTCCTTTTTGAAACGGGAGTAATGACTTGCGATTGCCAATTTTCATTGAAAGCATTGTATTTGTCACTTTATTTAGAATTTCATTCTGACGCTCTAAATTTAATCCATAAGGCTCTTTACCAGGTCTATATCCTCTGGATACTTTTCTATTAAACACATCAAACCACGCATCTATTGATTCCACGAAATCAGAAGTCACATCATAATTATTTTGATTTAAAAAAACCGTGTTTACCACACCATAAAATAGCTCGTGCAGTTGTCTTGAAGAATAGTTTAACAGCTGTAGATACCTTTTGTCTATTTGATCCGAAAACATCTAAATGTCTTTGAGTGATTGGGAAAAGAACTTTTAAATCTCTGTTTTCATTTATGGATAAAGCTTCTTCTATGCAGTTTTTTGAAACAAGTTTTCCATTTATAAGAAAGCCATTATCCAGAAAGTGATTCCTTATTAACTTTAACAAGTGAGGTCCATCGTTAAAAACAAAAACTTTGTACTTTTCCTTAGATGGATGTTGAAAATAAGAATTTTTTGAACTTTCAATTCCTATGTTCATATCATTCAAAACTCTAACATTTGTTGGGCCTAAATCACATATAAAAGCAACTACAATGTAAGTAGCTTCATACAGTTTTCATATTATATTATTTACGATAGTTTTATTAAGAGGTTTATCGTAGTCATAAAAAATAATTTGTTTCCACTTATCAAATAGGCCTCTGGCCATACCAACTTGTACTGTCTTGTGTGGCCCTATAACTTTTTCTTTTTTTTTTATCTATTTCTACTTTCTGAAAAATATATATTTCATCGAAGCATATAACGCAAAGTCTTTGATGCAATAATGGCGCTTTCTTTTTCATTAAAAAGATAATATCAGATAAAATTCCTTCTTTTAACTCCATGCGAGATGCCCAGTTTCCAAGTGTGGATAATCCTGGTAGCGGGTAGTGATTTTCTCTTAAAAACCGATATGCTTTTGGGCTTATGCTTCTTAAGACTATTGCAGCAGATATGTCTTCAAGATTCCACATTACTCTTTTTTTTCTTTCATTACTCATTAAAAGGTCAATTTGTTTCGAAGTGAATATCTTTTTCAACGCATTACGGACATTTTCTATTACACGTTTTGTAACTGTTGTCTTTTCTGTTTGCAATCGTTTTACTTTTTTTTAAGCAAATCGTTTTTCTTGTTTGTCTTACTTAGTTTTTTTATCAAATCTTGAATAATTTTTTCTTTAGATCTAAAAAATATTATTCATTTGAAAAATTTTGAAATATGCAATAAAATATTTTCATATTTGAAAATTACTTGATGTTTACTAGAATATATATATTCTTGAGCTCTGATATTTTATAATCATACAGGCAATTAATTTTGTTTACCTTAGCTGCTCAGACATAACAGTCTGCGAATTACTTGTGTTTATCATTGTATCATCATTTGCACTTAAAAAAAATATATAAAAAAATTAAAATATAAAATATAAATATCCAATAATCTCTTGTACAGCAATAAAGTCGTTAACACGCATGAAATTAATAAAATCATACCTAGCATTTTCTTGTGATTGCATAAAACATGTTTCTTTATTTTCTTTATTTTCCATTGAAGTATTAATCAAATTAGTCTCGGAATCACTGAAGCTGTTTTTGCTATTAAAAAAATTACTTGTAAATATAATTTATTGCAACCTTTACATATTATAATAAGAAAACATTTTATTTAATAATACACACCTGCTGTTTTCACTAACATTTATTATGTTCTGTTAATTTCGCACTTCCTTCAGCACTTCTCTTTCATTCACTATTGGCAAATTTTCTGTTGGAATTGCATGATCATGAAGTTTACGTAATTCCTTAGGCGAGTAATTTTCACAATTTGCTAAATAAGCTGGTTTTGGTTTGTAACAGCTTGGTGTGAAATGGACAGAGCATATGCGAGCTATAAAAAGGAATTTCAACAATAAATAAAAATACCTCAATATTATAAATTATATGTATTCAAAATAACACCGTTTTTTAGGTTAACTTTTTTGTTAGAAGTTTGCATCCATTTTAATGCAGTTTCTTTATCCTTTGGATAAGAGAAAAATTGAATATTTTTCTCTTTTGCATTCTCACTTCTATTCTTGCAACCAGCTACACTACCCAGATAGACAAAAAGATATCTTTTAGATTTCTAAAAGATGTATTACTATATCTTGAGATGTCTTTCATTTTTTACCAAAAGATATCTTTTAGGAATCTAAAAGATGTCTTATGCAACAGTTTCAGATATCTTTCAGATATCTATAGATGTCTTAAAGATATCTTGCAGAAATCTAAAAGAAGTCTAATATTTATCTTTTAGACAACTTATAAGATATCTACAAGATATCTATAGATGTCTTAAAGATATCTTGCAGAAATCTAAAAAAAGTCTAATATTTATCTTTTAGACAACTTATAAGATATATTCTAGATGTCTTAGAAAATATTTTTTAGATGTCTTCAAGATATCTAAATAGATCGAAATCTATATTGGAAAACTAAATGACACATATAGCATGACAATGTTAAGTTTATTAATTAAAAGTTGCTGCATAACTGTTTGCAACAACTTTTAATTAATAAACTTAACATTGTCATGCTATATATATTAAAATTGTTTTCTTGAAAGAACTGGAACATTATTTTAATGTGAAAACATGGAAATATATTTAAAACTACATAGAAATATTACACATACAAAATATTAAACATTACGTATTAATGCTAAAATTACTATACTATATATTATTAATAAAAATATATGTGTGTGTGTGTGTGTGTGTATATATATATATATATATATATATATATATAAATATAAATACAAGTATATATATATGTATATATATCCGTCTCTCTCTAAAGCCTTTTCCACAATGCCAGGCAACAGGCAATAGGAACAGGAAATAAAAGATATTCATCAATAAGAGCAGGGAATAATATCTATTCTCTGCTCTCATTAGTAAATATCTTTTATTTCCTGTTCCTATTGCCTGTTGCCTGACATTGTGCAAGGGGCTTAATATTTAAGCTATCTAATATTAATGCTGATTTTCATTGTTGTTTCTTCCTCCTCCTTGCATCTTTTTCATCCGATATCGCATTTTATCACCTGCATGTTGCAACCAATTCCTTATATGTTTTACAATCAATGCAATGGAGCAATCAGGCGTCTTTTCTTTTACATAAGTCACAGCCCCTGTGGATGATATATACACATTTATATTAGTGAATATATTGGAAAAAATAAATATATTGGAAAATGTACTCTATTTATATAATATTAGTATTTGAAAAATCGTTAATAATAAAGTTATAATTCTTATACATGTCACGTACACATCACAAAGAATATAAATAACAAAGTAATGCGAATAGAAATTGAAAAGCAGATATATAAATAATAGATATATAAATCTTTTATTAAAGTACACACACTTACCAATTATAGTGTTTGCAAACGTAGAATTTTCGATTGCAACAGTATTTTTTGCACCAGTCCAAGATAACTTGTGTCCTACCTCAAACGTAATGCAGGTTGTTAATATATTGGAAATCATTTTTTGTACTGTGTCAGCACCAATATACTTTATTTTCTTGTACTGCAAAGAATATTGTCATATATTATTAATGATATATTTATTTTCAATATATATAAGTCTTCTATATTCTATAAATTAAAAAAATTTTCTGAAAAGTTTGATATTTTTGGGAAATCTTCATAAATTTATTATTTATATATGTATATTTATATTCATATTTATTCAATATTTGTTGCAGTTGTACTTTAATGTTATTGTAAATTTATTTATTATAAATAAAACAGCAAACGACATATGTATATTATACACTTTATAAAATTATTGTTGTTGTTCGTATTATTAATTCTTATCCATTTTTCATTAATTATTTATTTATTTAAATGTAATTTCTATAATAAAAAATTCTCATATCTTATATTTTTCAGAATATTTCATACATTTCATTAAATTTATAAGGATTTCCAAAAATATCAAAAATTTTTTGAAACTACAATTTTTTTTAAACATTATAAACTGAGATATTTCATTTCAAAATTTACATATAAAAAGTACTTACAAAGCATTTACGAATTGCTTCGTCATTTTGTAACCTTTCATTGAATTGCATATATTCCTCAACGGATGTCAATGGATAATCAGGCATTAAATCCATCGTTATTTCTTCATTTTGTTCATTTCTTGGAAATCGTTCTCTTAAAATGGTAAGTATTTCTTGAAGTTTTGTTTTATTTCTACTTGCTTCGCGTCTCATTTCAGTTTTAAATTGTTCGACGTCTTCACGTAAAATATTTATTGTTTCATGTAAAGCATCTGAAATAAAAAAATCATTTATATTTATTCTATTACTTACTTTTTGATGCAATGATTGTGAATAAAACTTTATATTTTTAATGTTATAATAAAAAGAGCTATAATAAATTCATAAATTATACAATAAAAATATTTTATGAAAGTAGTTATAAATATATTATATAATACTAAGTATATTTTATGAAAGTAATAATATATAAGTATATAAAAAGATTACACCACAATATTAAAAATATTACTTATTAAAATTATTTGCAGTTTTAATTTTTTCATATTAATCACCTTTAAAGAAAAATGTCACTTACGTAAAGTTGTATGTATATCTTCGTCCACATTATTCATTTCTACATTCACCTCTGCTTCTATATCAAATAATAAAAATATATCCAAAAATGATTTAATTCTTTATTAAATTTTTATTAAGGCTCTTAGGTATTCGTCACAGCTATGTTACATTGTGACATCAGAGGCGAGAAAGTGCGTGTTAAAAATTCTTGTAGCATTTCCAAATAAAAAGATAAAATATCACTTTAGAGGGCTTTAATACACTTTTAAAATCTTTTACCACACTTTTAATATCTTTTTATTTGGAAATGACGTAAAAATTTTTAACGTGTTTTTTTCTTTTGATGTCACAATTTCAACATGCGAAAACTCAAGAAACCTTAAAGTTTCTTTACAACCTATTATATATGACAAAAGACAAAATATATACCTCTATTTAGGTCTTCATTTTCCTCATCGATTTCTTCATTTTGCTCAATGATTTCTTCATTTTCATTAACGTCAAATTCTTCATATTCTTTGTCATTATCAATTCCTTTATTAGAATCAGGACCATTATTATTTATTTCGTCATTTTTATTACTTTCATCTTGAAAAATTTCAATTGAAAATGGATGATGTTTTTGAGACGGAAGAATATTGTTAAAAAATGGCTTTTCTGCCAAGCATGAAATTTTCTTTTTCTGGAACATTAAAAGTAAACATCAATTTATATATATAAATAGATCTTAATACCACATGTACGCACATTACATTTAAATAAAATATCTTTAAGCGTTTTCAATTTTCAAAATACTCAGATGCTTTATGTCAGACTCTGGGTTTGCTGATTCAATAGAACATTTTCTCTTTTTAACTTGATCGTCATGCGTTTTATAATTTGATGGAGGCTGTTCAATTTTACGTTTTTTCGCAATACTTGCTGCAATATTATACAAAATTATATTTTATAAATTTACGATTTATCAATATATAAAATAATTTTTATACATATTTATTTTACACTATATTATTTTTTGAATATTTTTTAATATATTTTCTATTATTTTATTTGTTGTAATGACATTCTAAATTTACCATTATGCGCGTCAGAATCGTCAGAAGAATCATCATAAAACGTTCTCGGCGTTATCAAACGTTTCGAAGGCAGTTGTTGAACTTCGTTTAAAGCGGCCAGTTTATTTTCATCTGAAGTAGAAATATCAATATATGATTTTTCTACTTCTAATATCAATACATGATTTTTCGAGCCTTGTCATACGTCCCAATATTTTATGATAATTGTACACTTTCCAGTCACTTGTAGGATTGACTTTTTTTTATTGCCTTCGTCATGTTACATTTTGATGCAGGACATATAAATGTTTTGTCTTTTAAACTCATCCAATTGTGGGAAACGATTTGGCAATATTGATCCCAAAATATGATATTATACATCTGAAATAAAAAATATTGATTAAATTATGATAAATATTTAAAAGAATAATCGGAAACAGTAAATGTATAAAATTATATAAAATTAAATAAAATTATATAAAATATATACATATAACTACTGATGGCAGTGGGAGAGAAGCTGCACGAAGAGTGAGAGGCAAATACTATAAAGTTTGTTCCGTCTCTTTCTAATAAAGCCTAATTTGTTGGAAAAAAAGTTAGCAGTATTTGTCAATCAGCCTCTATTAAAATGAGACAGAATATGACCTCATATTATTTGCTATTCACCTTAGTCGTACGGCTCCATTTCCATTTGCCATCAATATAGTCCATTTCATATGTCGATATAGTAATAACTCACTTTAATCATTTGTGTGCAGAATAGGAATTATACAAAATGTGTTTTTATAAGGAAGTTTCATTGCCTTGGCAGTTATTTTACTAATTGAATGTATTTCAGCGTCAGACCATTCATCTCCAACATGAATTCTTAAATATCGTGAATCACATGGATACGAAATAATATTGCAAGAATTTTTTAATATTTTTCCTATTACAATTGGTTCTCCATTTTTTTGCCAATATAATTAATCTTAAGAACATCTTTATCCATGTAACAATAAGAATCAGCTTCTTTTATACAAGATAATGTAAAATTCTTAAATTTTGCTGCTCGATGAGAATGTGTACATCCTAAAGGTAATTCAACATTATTGGCTTTTTGAAAAATAGGATATTGTTCAGCCTCATATTTAATATTTATTGCTTTTTTAGATTTTTCTATTAATCTTCTGTGTAACTGTTGTAATGGTTGTGCACTTTTTCTCAGCATTTACTTCAATTCTTGAAAATAATTTTCAAAAGGAAAAGCATATCTAAACATCCATAATTCTTGACAACTTCATACAAGTGAATCAAGTTATGCATGTTGTACGTAACGTAAGATTCAGAGTATAATATTTTAAATGTTTGTACAAAATGTACTAGCAATTGATGTGCATATTCATTATTGTATATACAATCGGCAGGATTGCAAAAAATGGAAATTGCACAGTGTAGAACATAAAAATGTTTTGAGTAATCATTCGGCAAATATAACCACAAAGTAACCAAACCTGTACATAAGAGAAATAATCTCAATTCTGTCGCTTTCCAGCGATCCAATTCATCTAGACCTCTTGGTTTTCTGGAAAATTCCATGGGTATGTATGGTATTAACAGTTTCAAATCTGCAGATAATTGCTGAATTTGAGAAGCACGCAATTTAATACCCTTTATTCCTTGGATCCACAATTTTATAAGTCTTTTCATGACACCGAGACAAATGAGATGCATGTAATCCAAGGGAAACTGCGTTATCATTTTCAATCCAATTTTTTCCAAAGATGAATCATTCAAATGGTGATCTTCATTATGCCGTAATAAAAATTTTTCATCCGTGCGTAATGGAGCATTTTCATTAAGAAATAACATTCGATTATCTCTCCACTCACCTTCCTCTTCACATTTGTCACATCCATAATATCCTGTATGGCTTTTAATGCATTTCATGAATGCTTTTGCAGGAGCGTCACATATTATAGCATTTACCAAAACCTTGTATTTGTTTCCTTTATATTGAAATCCTTTCTCTTGAATGTCATTATATTCTTCAATAAATTGAGTAATAATTTCATCAGGTTTGGTCGGTTTAGAGTATCCATGGAATACTCCAATAATAAATGATTTTTCCCATTAATAATCTGCGTGAATAATTTGTCCCAAAAGTGGCCAAAATTGTGATTTTGAACTTTTTGCTAAGGGTAATCCGTCAATACCTAAGTTGATTTTAATTGGATTTTCAGGATGTTTATAAAGAGGTCTAGTTTGTTGTAAATGATCTTTTAGTGCTTTTTGTAATCCATGATAATAAAAAGTGCCAGATTGACTAATCATTGATGTTGTTGGAGTTTCCAATAATGTTCGTGCATCACAAGGAAGATTTTCATGTCCATTAGCTCTGAGACCTTTCAACAATTTTGTAAGAGCTACATGAGTAATATTATTCTCAAGACTCCATGACCGTAGAAAGTTTCGTAATGGAAGTTCTTTCTGTGGATTAATATTCAAATCTTCACAATATTAATTATTGTCAGTCAATTCTTCGTCCAATTCTATATCAGATTCTTTAAAATTTGAATAAGAGTCAGTCCTATATTCTTCGACATCTTCAGACACATCGTTGTTATTTGAATTACTATTTTCTATAAAAACTATGTTATCAATAGGTCCTTCTTGAGGAATCTCAATTTTTGGATGTGTAATATTAACTGTGCAATCTGTTTCTTGTCGTCGACGCCATTGTTGAAACTGACTCAAATCCTCGTATCTTTTCCTTTTCGGCATTATTGTTTATTTCCAAAATTATTACGTCTATAATTATTTATTTTCAAAAATCTCTTTTCACAAATTATTTATTATAATTATTCATTATTTTTTACTATTTTGTAGTATTTTTTATTATTATTTACTATTGTATTATTATTCTATTATTACTATTTTATTGTTTATATTATAACTATTATTATTATTATTGTTATTATTCGATATTACTTTTTACAAAGAATTCGTTATTATGCGATATCAAATAAGGTATAAAATATAGTAAAAATAAAAGTCTTTTTAAAATATTTTTTACTTTTTTTGCTATCATAACATGTAATAAGAGATATAAAAAAAGTCTATTTTTAATGCTTTAGTTTAAATAACACAATTTCGGATTCATTACATTCGGAAATCACAACTTAAAAGAAATTAAAGAGCGAAATAAATGACGTTACGAGTCTGGTGCAGTTGATCGAGCACAATCTTTAACATATTTAAAGTTAATTTAAAATAAATCGCGTCCAAACTACACATTTCAAATTTTATTTTCGTTTTTGAAAAAATCCCAATATAGTAATTAATACTTGAGATATAAATATTTAAAGTTTTACAATTTTTTACTACTTTTTAACTGTACCGTTTCAAGTTTATAAATTGAAACCTTTATTGCCATTAAACAGATATTTTAACAGTTAAAAACTTTTTTAAGTTGCAATTTTCGAATGTTAAACTCGAAATTTTATTACTATTCTAATTGTAAGTAAAGCATTAAAGATGGACATTTTTTGTGTCTTCTATTATGTTATAATAGCATATTGAAACATAAAAGATATTGGAAAAATACTTTTTAAAAAATATTAGAAAAAAAGTATAAATATAAGTATAAAAATATAAATGTAAATATAGACACACGTTATAAAATAGACACATATTTTACATTCATTATACAGGATGTGTCATAAGTCACGTTTTCTTTAAAGAGTTATCAAATAATCGAAAAATTTATGTGAATTATTATTATTTATATTTCAATTAAAATATCTAACTGTTTTGATAACAATAAATTGTTTTGTTAACAATAGATATAACATTAATTAACTAACAAATAGTAAGATTAAAGATATTCAAATAATTTGCTCTCATTGTTTGTGACAGAGATTATGATCTGAGAGACGTAAGAAATGCTTCAAAAAGTGGCTTATGATATACATCCTGTATATAAACTGTATATTTATATCGTCGTATACTTACGTTGCGGAATTTACGGCTTATATTTGCTTTAATTAGTACTACCGAAGATTTCCTTCACAGTCTGCAAATGTGAATAATTGCACTGAACAATTTTCGTCGTACCATTCCTCTAATCCAAAAGAAATTAGTACTATCGAAGATTTCCTTCACAGTCTGCAAATGTGAATAATTGCACAAAGCAATTTTCGTCGTACCGTTCCTCTAATCTAAAAGAAATCCTGCAATGGAAAGCAAATGACTAAACAAAATATGAAAACGATCAACTCTAACATGTCAATATCAAGTGAGATTGTAAATGTTTTGAATCTACCAACAAACATTAATGTATAAAATTTATTTTTAAAATAAATAGGCGATTTGAAAAAGAAGTTAAGTTCATATTTCTATTGTTTTCCAAAGTTTGTATGTAACTGCAAATTTTATTAACGTTGCTTGTTATTGCACATTATCGTTATAATTTTATATTAAAATTTTTAGAGGAAAAACATCTCTTAATTTTATCTCTTATCTTGTCAAAGTTAAACCATATATAAGTTATTCTTGACGTATATCAACTTAAAAATGTATTTTAGAAAAAATAAGTTTTTTAATTATTTAAATTATTAGAATAAATAATCTAATCATTATGTTACTATTAAAATCTGAATCTATTTGGAGCGAATAACCCATTACATACTGTTCAAACTTGTATGGTGCGAATATAGAGAAGATATAAAGAACTACTCGAGAAAGTGTAAAGTCTTTTCTGCGGATTCAAATAAATAAGATAAAGTAAATAAATTACAATAACATAAATTATCACATTATTTCAAACAATTCAAACAGATAAAAAGAATTTAAATAAATGTATACCTTGTAACAGCGATGTTTATCATCCAGGATGGATAATAAAAGACATCTTTAAAATGACGAGCAGCAAATATTGGTTCGATGCAAGAGAACAGTGGTACCCAGAGAATCATTTTTCCTAATAAAATTTTTTTGTTTATATATATTATACAATATATATATAATAGTAATAACAAGAGTGGTCTTTAGGGGCTGCGCACAATAAAAGGAGTAAGCAACAGGAATAAAGAATAGACAAAAAATTTTTTCTTTATTTCCTGCTCCTGTTTTCTGTTTCTTATACTCTGTTCCTTTTATTCCTTTTATTGTGCGCAGCCTCTTATAAATAGCAAAAATAGTATGACCTGTTTTTGGATCAAATGGCAGTTGTGCTAAATAATAACTCGAAGAAATCCAATATTTCAATGTTTCCTCGAAGAAGTCGAATATCTCAGTTTCCTCGTCATTCTTATCACTGAAAAGAAAATATTTATTACAACTACATAACCTCAAATTTGTAACAGAATAATGTAGTTTAAAATAAATTATTTTATGTATGTAATAATATATTACATGAATATATTAGAAAAATATTCTTTATAATATATATCTTTATAATTTCATGTAACATTCGATAAAAATTTAATTAAAAGAGAAAGAATAATCGATCGTCACACTACTCATCTTAGGAAAGTCGTCCCTCGCAGAGATCATTGATCCGCATCCTACGGCAACTCGAGCTTATCACATTGTGAACACTCGCACAGTTTTACACATTACATCACTTTTACACATAATGACATTCACACTTTTGTCACTTATTCATACGCATCATGCGTGAATCGGAAAGCAAGATACCGTGTATGTTTGCTATTCTATTCTATTATTTTGTTTGGCACAGTGTGAATAGTTTTCACACTCTAGGCCATCAACTGGTAGTGAAAGTAGATCTTCTATGATTTTTATTGGCACCGTGCGAACAATTTTCGCACATTAAGCCATCAACAGGTAGTGAAGAATACAAAAACGGGTTGGATCAAGTACTTGAGGACTTAATCCTGGCACACAAAAATAAGGTCACAAAGGACACGCGGAGGAACGCGTTTAAACACGTCCGTTCACGTTCACGAACGACAACGGACTTGTGTATGTTTGCTTTCTGCTAGTAAAAAATAAAAAGAGGTTGAGTTGGGTTCCAGCACGCGTAGTTCATGAATTGGCCGGCGACAATACCGCGAAAAGCGCCCATGAAATGAGATCATATTTTGATTCACCCCCACCATTGAAATACTAAGGTTGCTTTCCTTTTAGGAGACACAAATCGACACAGGTTAACACACTCGAGCACAGTTTGTCACAGTTAAATGGAACGCGATACACAGAAACGGATACACAGTGTGCACTGCTTTTAATACCTAATCTTACAAGATTTATCATAAAACTTCTCAAACGTGTTTTCAAGTTTTATAAATGTATGTATAATATATTATACTGTATATAAATATTTTTATCACTCGAAATATATTATAAAAATAGAGTTTATTTTTATTTTTTATTGTTTATTTTTTATTGCACAAACAATTCAAACCTTAATAAGGAAAAGTACTAGATTCAAAGATTTTCTATCGCGAAATACTGGGAATGGATGCGTTCTTCGGTCAAAAGCACATTCCAACTCTCCTCCCGAGCAGAGTCGAATAGTGTCGATTGAGTTTGAATCAAATTCTAAATGGAAAGCGTCGTGTGTCGATTTGTGTCAAAAGTGTCGACTGTGTTCCCTAAAAGGAAAGCAGCCTAAGGAGTTCGGTCTCCTGTTCTCTAGTCTTTTTGGCTTTAATAGAAGTGTAACCCCGGTTGATTTAAATTATGTAACATGTTACATATATAACACTTGCTTTAAAATTAAATTATAAAATATATATATATATATATGCATCTTAGAAATTTTAATGTTTGAGATATATTTAAGATGTATAATAGATATCTTTTAAAAATGATCTTCAAGATATCTTTTAAGAGAAATTATTCAGATATCTTTAATATGTCTATTACAAACATGTTCAAGATATCTTTTAAGATGTCTTTTCGAACGTCTTTATAGATATCTTTTAGAAAGTCTACAAAGACATCTTCATCAAAATCTTTTTAGACATCTAAAAGATATCTAGAAGACATCTTTTAGAAATGTCGTAAAGATTTCTTTAATGAGACATCTTTTAGATATCTGCAAGACTTCGATGTTATGTGGGTACACATAGGCATTTTAAAAAAGACAAATAAAGCCAAAATACGTTCACTTCTGTATATAAAGCATTTCTATATATATCCAATATGGCGCTCGCTTGGCCCAGCCGCCATGTCTGCGCAGAACATATTGAATTTCAACCTCTCTAACAGCACACCTTGTTTTCCTTCCACCATGCTTGGCATCTTTCTTTCGCGGCAGCAGTGGCAGAGCGGCACTGGATAGCTGTTATTGTTTCACATGTTTCAATAATTCTTCTTCGTAAAGAATTAATGTCATTAACCGGCCTTTCGTAGACTTATTGTTTAATAGCACCCCAAGCAAAAAAATCCAATGGCATCAAATCTGGAGTGATATGTCGAAATGATGTTTGTGTATCGTTTTTACAATGTCAATATTGACATGTACAGTTAGGGAAACAAGGTCATATTAGCAGTCATACAATAAATTTATCATTCCTACCCGTAACTTTTGATGTTAATATCTATTAAACAAAGCGTTTACGGGCATACCTTCAGAGGAAAATTTTTTCTTATTTTGAGGTACTAAATTCATATTTTAAGTTAGGACATTTAACCCTGAAACACCCTGTATAATAAACATATATTGCCAGTCCCCATAAGTGAAAGGATCGATGAAGTGAGAAAAAATTACTTTGTCTCATGCTTTCTTATTGTCACGCATGCGCATAATGGCTCTTGCAGACCAGCGCGATGGCGCGACACGCGATACGCGATATGCGACGAATCGCGAGAATAAGATTTTCCCTCCATTCACACAAACGCGATGACGAAAGAAAAACCTAATAATAACCTTATAATCTAGTGTCCGTTTATTTATATTTTGACATTTCATTAAAATCATCGACATATAAAATAATATAATATAATAAAAATAATATATATAATATAATATATATATAATATATATAATATATATATCTTTTTTTATATTACATACAATATATATGTCGATGATTAAAATATATGCACGACACGTTAACCAAACAACATCATCAGTACCACAATATAACCTACACTGTGTCATTACTCTAAAATCGGGAGCGTCCCGTTTGACCACGTTGCTTTTGACCACAGCCAATTATATTGACCGGTGTATAGGGTTTTTTACTAGGTCTACCTATCAGAGGGTTCTGTGGTCAAAAGCAACATGGTCAATCGAATCCCACTCTTAAAATCGCTCGTCGCGCGCGACATCTTGGAACTTGGGGGCTTATTACGGTTCTCGGATTGGGTGAAAATGACGAAAGTGAGTAACTCACCCAATTACGGTTGATCTCACCTCGTGAAAATACGAGATTATTCGCGTGAGCGGGCTCGACATGAAATTTCGAAGTGAAAAGGTGAAATCAAGCAAACTGAAGCACATGTTATTAGTGATATTTAGGCGCAATCGTGAAAATACAATACTGAGGATACGTAGAAGACTACGGGATGCAATTTACATTCTGTAAAACATGAAAAACATTAGTCAGCATATAATAAAATTGATTATAAAACTGATTATAAAATTAAGGAGGAAAATTATGTCATCATATTTGACTTTATTTCAGCATTTATTTAATAAGAACGCAAAAATAATCCTTAAATTTATTAATTTTTATTGAGAATTAGATTTATGATTTTTATAAACGATACGGATTTGATTGAAACTGATGTCTTTTTTTATCGCGCTGTTATCTATTAAAATATTAATCGTGATCAATATTACTTAATAAATTATGATTATGTATTGTGATGCGTTCAATATGTGATTGACAATAGGCCACACTTCTAATTGATGTTGATTCAGTATTTGCGCACTTTTACACAATATTTGTCAATTATATTTAGGATATGGCAGAGAACGAGATGTAATCGTCTCGTTCTCTGCCATCAGCCTTCGTGAAAATGTGAGATCACTATCCCGGAAGTGCCTAGTGATCTCGCAGTTTCACTCCACACATCCGTAATTGGGTGAACAAAGTCACGTGACATGAGAATGTGAAAAGTGAGTGAGCTCACCCAAGAACCGTAATAGGCCCCTTGGTCAACTTTTTTCGCGACGTCGCACTCGACCATGCGACGGATATGACGTTCGGAAAAGCTGTACGCTGATTGGATATCGCGCGTAGCGTCATCGCGCTGGTCTGCAAGAGCCATAACGAACTGTGACGTCCCGCCATTTTTTTCGAACCCATATTTGCAATAATAATTAAGAAATGCTTTTACTTATAAATACAGAACAATTATATAACCTATTCGTTCTATTTCTTATTATTAGCGATTTTTATTATTATTGTTAATTACTTAACGTGCTTATTTTATACGCCCTATTTAGCTTAGAAATATAATATACTTTTAGTCTATAACTACGAAACTATAAGAAATTAGAGATCTCTCTATATAACAGCGCCGCGACCAATCAGCGAGCTTCATTTTGGAACTAGCGACACGAACCAATCAGGCGCCACCCCTAGAACCAAACCGCGCACGTGTAGCGCTCTGGAACTAACCAACGATTTTTAGAATTAATTAATATTAAACATCTTAACATAGATTTGGGGATGGTAATACGCTTTAACAGTCATTATTAATCGAGCTTCTATTACGACAAATGTAAAAGATTATAAAGTCATAATTACCTATTGAATTAACCTTTTATAAACTATTAAAGATCCGAAAGCGATCATTGAAATTTATGTTAAAGTCTCTTAATAACTCAAATAAATAACTTCAATAAATAATAATTATGGCTTTGTAAATGATTAATCTAATTATGTAAATGTTTCACTTTTTAGCTTAACCATTATGCGATGACATAACTACTTATTAAGACTCCACTGTTATACTTTGTGGAATCATATTTTGCATATAATAATTTGCAAACAGCTTTCTTTATAAATAATTAGAACCAATAGTTAAAACGATATGAAAATTGATTAACTCTAAAATATCATTGAAATACTAAGCCAACAATAAATTATTATAAATTGATTCCATAAACAAGAGAATTAGATATAAATTTTAATATTTTACACTAGCCCAGCATTATGAAATATTCAAAGAATAAAATATAAGAATATTCAGATCAATTGATGCATGTAACTCGGTAGAGGGGATGCTGAGACCGGCCAACTCCTTATCTATATCATTCCGGCGTGTATCAAAACATACGAAATTCGCAAGCAAGCTCCTGTAGCTACCCGGTGATTCGATTAAGAAGAATTTTACGACGGATCTTTCTGGAAGGAGTAATTCCCACCCCCCAAAGCCCTTCAAATGACCTATGACCAATGCATGTTCCACACGGCACCAAAGTCCGATTCGAATGCCTTTGTCTCAAAGGTATATAAACCGCTAATTTCGCGCTCCGATTCATTATATATTCTATATTCGCCCTTTAAGCAAGTATCTCATTATATTCTTCGAGCTGTATCAATCATTATAACATACATTACTCGGCGTTAAGACTTCTGATTCTTTCATAATTGTTAATCGTGCGCTAGATATTCAATTGTGCAAAAACTGAATAAAGAACTCTGTGCATAAATTCGAGTGAATTAAATTCAACCTTACTCGCTGCGACCGAGGTCCTCCTGGAAGCGTGAAGGTAGAGAAACGTGCAGCAGAGCTATAGATTGCAGTTACAATACGATAAGTAATTATAATTCCCTTTAATCCTGATCACGTAGTCTTAGCGAAGATTAGAAATTTGTTAATGACTGACAGCCCACTTCAATCCCTTACCTCATCAATTATTCCATCGTCGCTCAGCAACTCGTACGCTCACAGTGACATTCTTATATCCCTTATTTAATAAAGAAAAACCCCTGTCAAGCGCTGGCATGTGGCTGACAGTTTTCGGTCAGTCAATCCTTAACTAACACAAACTATTATCAAATAATCATCAAATACCCTGAATCTTCCAAACAGTATTAATACTAAAAGAAAGTTAGGTTTTTAGTTAAGTAATACTACTATTGACACTCGGACGTCGTCCAACCCTTTGTTAACCTGACGCTGAGCATCCTCTGTTATGCCCTAAGCGTCATTCTATACCTAATCCTAGATATTCTTTTCGTTATCGAGCACCCTGATGCATGTTGTGCCCTGATCGACAATTTCCAATCACCACCCAGTATATCTCCATAACTAACCGGGCACCCTACATTGTGCCAGGTCAGTAAATTTCCTCGACCGCCTATCTCTCCGTTTAAGATCGTCAGCAGAAGATTTATAAACAGAGATATGTCTCATATTTTATTCTCTCTCTTTTCATCCGCCCTTAAATTTCCATCGCCGCCGAGCACCCAATGTTGTGCCCTTGGTAGCACTCCGTACAAATAATTTTGCTTTTGTTAACTGAGCATCCATTGTTATGCCCTGGTTAACGCTCTCCGCATTCTCCATACCTTCCTTTTGAATTAAAAGATTAGATTGTACAAGGATATAAATTTAGTAATGATACTGTATTCTTTATAACTAATTACCCTCAAACCTTATCCCCTTTAACAGCAATCATCCTTATAAGAAATTTTAACTTAAATAAAATTTCTAATCTTCAATTTAGTTTTAAGGCACAATTCCTGAATGCTATATATGTACATACATATTACATTCTATATAAATACACATATATTAAATAATTTTCAAGTTACATAAAATATAAAATAACTTTCTTAGACTTTTATTTAATTAATTATATCATAATATCTTTTCTCTTTTCTTACGAATTCACATTAATGAAACCTTTATCCTTGACTGAAGAACTTAATAAAATAGTAAGCAACTTACCACAATTAACCTTATTAATAATAATTGGACTCATTGATGATTACTTTAACGGATATATAGATGAAGATCTATTAATAGTTCTCTTAAAACATCTTTGAATTTCTCAAATCATATATTTGTATTTACATACGTAAAACAACCCTAGCAAATCCCTAGAAATAATAAATTGTTATTCTGTGCCTCCACACCCCATTTTCCCTAGATCTACAAGTCAAGTCCTAGCCACAGACTTCTATCTTCTATATACTAGACTGCGTACATCCTATATATTTAGCCTTATGACGTGTACCCTGAAAATGTTGACACACAGCGCATGCGCGAAATAGAGGACCAAAGAATGCGAAGAATTTTGTTTACATTTTGCATTGCCATTTGGGCTTCGAAGTTACAAGAGGTTAAGTTGTAAATATTTTAATATTTTTAACAAAAATGCCGGCAAGGTGTGTGGTAGAAAAGTGTGAAAGTAGAAAAGTTAAAAACTGTGGGATATCTTTCTTCAAGTGAGTATATATGCAGAATATGTATATATATTGTAATGTATTACATAAAAAACAAAATAATTTATGCGTACATAAAATATTCCAATATTTTAAAGATTTCCATTGAGTGATCCCGATTTATTATCAAAATGGACTGCAGTCATTAGTAGAATATTTTGAATACCAACTACATTCTGCGAAATTTGTGAATTACATTTCAAAGAAAACTATTTTTCTGGAACTAAAAGAAAAAGGTTAAAACCTAATGCTGTACCTACAGAAAACTTGGGTAAATATATGTATATTGATAATAAATACATACTTATTTTTAATGATTTTTGTTAATATTGAACTAAACTTGATCTAATAATATAAATAATAATGTAACAAAATATTTGTCCTTATAGATATACAATATAGAGATACTTGTACAAAGTGAGGTACCGTCAACCAGTGGCAATGACATACAAATTGAATTTGGTCTCAGCGAAGGTATATGAATATTTCTTTATCTGTAATATTTATAAAAACTTCAAACTAATAGAGTATTTCTTTTTACAGAAATAATTATAGGAAGTCAATCACCTTCGATCATTGAAAGTGACATGCAAACTGACAATGTTGGTCTCAGCGAAGGTATATGAATATTTCTTTATCTGTAATATTTATAAAAACTTCAAACTAATAGAGTATTTCTTTTTACAGAAATAATTATAGGAAGTCAATCACCTTCGATCATTGAAAGTGACATGCAAACTGACAATGTGTTTGCTCCCAGCGAAGGTATGTACTTGTTATAAATCTGTAATATTTAGAAGTTTATTTATAAAAACTTCAAACTAATAGAGTATTTCTTTTTACAGAAATAATTACAGGAAGTCAAGCACCTTCGATCATTGAAAGTGACATGCAAACTGACAATGTGTTTGCTCCCAGCGAAGATATGTATTGATAATGCCTGATAAACTATAATTTTTATCAAACAAACCTTAATAAATAAACATTATTTATGTAGAAAATATACGAAACAAACGTAAAGCTATGGATGAACTTGGAGAGGCTCATTTAAGGATGCAACAATTTGAAAAAGATATCGAACATCTAAAAACTCATACAATCCTTGACAGAAAGTCATAATAGTGAATTAGAAGAGCAGGCAAAAATGTTTCGGCGTCTATTGCAAGAACAAAAAGATAAAATGAGACAAAAACTTCAAAATGCTACAAAAAAATTAAAATTATTAAATAGAAAAAAAGACGAGATGCGAAAATATAAGAATTTATTAACTTTTTATATAATTTGTATTACGGTTTATACATTAAAAATTAATTATTTTATATATTATTGATTTTGTTTAATTATATTTTTTTGATATAATTAAAATTCTTGTTTGACTTTATCTCGCAATTATTTTAGTTTTAAATTATAAAATTATTTGATAATCTAAAAACGTGTAAGTCCTAGCAGACAAAATTGGTCCTCTATTTCGCGCATGCGCTCTAAAAAAAGGGTACGCTGATAAGCGGCAGTACGCAGTCTAGTTAATATATAGAAGTCTGTGGTCCTAGCTCTCGGCGTCCCTAGGGTATAACCGGTGCATGCAGGTTGCCCAATAAAATAGAGAGCATCCTTTTCTTTTGCTAACCTAGGTATAGTGAAAGAAAGAATTGTCACTCCAGTACCCCTATTCTGTAACTTTTTGCGTTATGAATGATCTAACGAAAATTGGGTTATCCCATAACGCAAATTAGTAATAAATGATATTCTATTAGCTATGTTTGCAATTTGCGTTATGCGTTGTCTCATCCTCGGGCATCTTCGGAAATATAACGCAAAGAGCGCAGAAAGTCTAGAGGAAACTAGAAAGAACTAGAGATAACTAGAGAGAAATAATGACGTAATATGCTATGAACGAATGAAAATAAAGACTTATAAACGCGGCATTTGTTTTTCATAAGGAACATGAGTGTGACTTTGTTAGTATTTATTGTGTATAATATTGTGATTATATATGGAAGGTAAGGATTTATATTATGAAGTTATTCAAATTATATATTAGAATATTTTAATATTTCAGAAAAGTTATAATTCATAAATTATAATCAATTTATTTTAATGATACATAAATAAAGAATATATTTAAATAAATAAAAATATATTTATTGTAGGTTATGCATGTATATCACTTTATCTTTATAGATTAAAAATATTTTAATTACCACATTAAACTATAACATTACTGCATTATTATATTATTATAACGTTGTATAAATAGGCAAAAGATAATCAAATTAGCAAATCTACTATAGTAGATTTGCTAATTTGATTATCTTTTGCCTATTTATACAACGTTATAATAATATAATAATGCAGTAATGTTAATAATTATATATAATTACTATATAATTTAAATTTCCAAAGATGGAAAATAGCTCTCATTAGCAGATAAAAATAAAAATAAAGGTAAATAAATTAAAATCAGATACACATATCTCTCATATGTATGCATATATGTATTTTGTGTCTTTTATAGTATGGAAAATTCACAACAAAAATCAAGAGCTCCTAAAGCTACCAATACGCAGCTGGAATTTCTCTTTGCGTACATGGAAGAGCACAACGCTTTTGCCACAGGCAAATTATTGGGCGCGAGGGGTAAGGCAGCCCATGATGCACAATGGCAAAAATTAACTGAAAAGTTAAATTCTTTGGATGGACCATCAAAACTTGTAGATGCTTGGAAAAAGGTATAAGTTTTATATCACATGTATATATTTTTCTTTTTAATATTATTAGATTTTTAATATATTCTTTGTAGTGTGTGGTTTTAAAATATTTTTCCTTATTAATATTATATATTGCAGCTGTGGTGTGATCAAAGAAATCAAGCCAGAGCTCGAGCAGCAAAAGCAAAAGCGCAGCAGAGACTTATTGGTAATATTGGCAAACCAGTTCAATTAAGAGATTCTGATTTAAAAATATTAGCAATTTTTGGTGGCGAATCTTCTATAGGTTTACCTATAATGGAAGTGGGCGTTGGAGCACGACCTGAAGTTTGTTGTTTTTTCATAAAGATTTCCCAAATATAACACACACCATTATATATATGTAATTGGCATTATCTTTCATAGGATACTATAGAGTCATCGTTAATATTAGGATTCAAAAACAATACTGCAAAGGAAAAAAATGGTGCTGACGATGTTGTTAGTCGTGAAGAACAAGTATGTTATTTAAAGAAAAATATTTTGATGAATATATATATATTTGAAATATTTTGATGATTAAATTTATTATTAAATTAAATTTTCTTCTAGGCAATAACTAAAGAGAACATAAATATCACGGATGATTCAATTATATTAGAAGATTTTTTGCATGAAGGATTTTCTCAATCAAATTCTGATGATAATTTATCTTGTACTTCTGCCGATGTTATAATTTCTTCACTTATTGATAAACCTTCAACTAGTAATCAATGTACTGAGTATAGTACTACAACGCCACTAAAAACAGTTCCGAAACAATTGACGACAACATTAAAGTCAGATGAATTTAATAGTAAGTATAATAATATTAATAATACTTTTTAATATTTAACATTTTGCAATGTATATTAATATGTAATTTGCAAACTTTTCATTGTTACAGACAAACGTCAGAAAAACTCTTTGGAAAAAAGAATAGATAATTTTAAAAACACACAAGACAAACAAACTGAAACTTTGCAAGTATGTAATTAATTTTTATTGTAATATAAATTTATATTTATATTTATATTATTTATTTTGTTTTTATAGGCAATAGTTGAAATTTTAAACCGTTTTACTTCTGCGGTAGAAAAGCAAAATGAATTAATCGAAAGATCTGTTAGCTTGCATGAACGAACATTAAAGATTTTGGCTGCAACTGTAAAAGATCTTACTGTAAAAATCTAATTTTTAATAATAATACACTTTATCTTTTGTTTAATTTTTTGTTCCAGTTTATTTTTCATATATAATATAAATTTTTGCAAAATATTTTATCTTTTAATTACAAATTAAATCTTTAAATTTTATTTTTCAAAAGATTAATACATATACATATGTAATAAATGTGTATTATATATAATATATAAAACGTATAATATTAAATTAAAAATTAAAATAAGATGAACTAAAGTAAGAAATATATAAATAAACTTTTGTATTTGAAATCATTTGTCATCTTTATTCTTGATGTAATAAACCAAATTGTGTTCGAAGAATTCTTCTCTGTATTCTTCTTGCCTCTGTCAATCTATCACCGGCATTCAAATTTTCTGCTCCAATTATCTCTTCGACTTGTACTCTAATACGATTACGTGCTAAAAGATTATTTCGAAGTCTAACTCTTTGCATAGCTTCGGCTTCAGCTTCCTCATCAATATCAATTGCTTGATCCATAAGATTATAACGTAGTCGCATATTATGCAATACAGCACAAGCTATCGTTATATTCGATGCCATAACAGGTTTGTAATGAAGCACGCGATGACTTAAAAGACATCTAAATACATTTTTTAAAACTCCAAACATTCTCTTCACACAATTTCTTGTAGAGGTGTGACATTGAGTATATCTCGCTTCTGGGCTTCCTTCAGGAGCGTTTGTGATTGGAGTCATAAGCCAAGGTTCCAAGCTATAACCAGCATCACCTATAATCAATTAAACAAATGTTTATATCGTCAACTAAATTCATTATATATTATATATGTATATAACAATGATAATATTCACCCAAAAGCCATGTTGATCGATCTCCGGAGTCATATAGACGTATCATTTCATCGCGTACTGCAGAATGTCTCCATATGAAACTATCGTGAACTGTTCCCGGAAATCTAGCATTTATACTTAATATTTCCAAGTCATGTGAAGCCACCTTGTAAACAATATAAATATATAAATACAGGGACAACAATATATATATATATATATAACATAACAAATTGTTACAATATTTTCATATAAAATGTAAGAAAAATTTTGAAATTCTTGGCACTTAATAAAATGTGAGATAGATTTAAAGATATATATTTGATTGTAAGAGAGAGAGAGAGAGAGAGAGAGAGAGAGAGAGAGAGAGAGAGAGAGAGAGAGAGAGAGAGAGAGAGAGAGGGAAGGGAGATATTTGAAAATATATTGTTCTTCCTATAAATAACAAACTTACTGCCTGTGCATTGATGGAATGGAAACCTTTATGGTTTGCATATGCTTCCTCATGATTACTCGGTTTTACAATGGCAATATGAGTGCAATCAATACAACCAATAACTCCTTTAAAATTTCTTTCTTCTTGAAATCTGTAAAAGCATATTGGGAAAAAATATCTTAAACACTTATGTTTGGAAACGAAAAACAAGATATACATTAATTCTTACATATATACATACATATATACATACATACATAATACATATACATATATATATAATTATTATATTATTCTTTTTAAGAAAAATTAATTTAAAACAACCAATGTTTTATGGCTTAAATCCATTTCTAATAAATCATTTTAATTACAGAAAAAAGTGACCTTCTTTTCAAAGTTGCTCGCCTTTCCTCTGTTGTTGGAAATTTTATCCATTCATTATTGCACGACTAGTGGCAGGTTGTGATAATGATATTAAATAATCATTTCCAATACCTCTCTGATAGGAACCGATGGCGAAAAAACGTAATGCAGCTAAAATCTGTAAACATTACAACTTAGCTTAATGTATGTAATTGTGCTAATTATACATATACACATAGATATACATATATATATATATATATATACAATATTTTATAAGGATAAATATAATTACCTGAGTCTGTACACTCAATCCATTTGTACGTGTACGTTGCAGAGAAGGTGAATGTTGGAGAACATTACACAAAAAATGTACTACTTCTTTAGATAAACGGAAAACTTTTACAAATTGTTCATCTGTCAAATTAAAAGGCTCAACTGTATCTCTCAAATTTTTCATTAAAATGGCATTTTCTCTCATTCTCTCCCTCTCATTCTCTCTCTCTTCTTCATGTCCCACAATATCTATTAATATTGCAGCAAAATCCATTTCTTTTCCCTTTTATGTGTATCTATATGTAATATATAAAAATTGGCCTTATATTAACATTGTTACTTTTGCAAAGTAAAATAGAAAATGTTGATAAAAACGTTAAATTACAAATATATAAAAAATGTAAAAATATAGAATAAAAATGTTATACAAATTACTCACAATCGCCCAATAAAAATTTTTTTTTATGTAATCATATATAACAAATATATATAATTATATATATATACATATGAGTCAGTCAACATTAATATAAAATTATATATAATTATATATAATAAGTCACATATAATATTTATATAATTATACATATAATTATACATATTATGATTTATACATAATTTTATATATTTTTATATAATTTTTCTATATAATTTTATATTTTATTGTATGATTATATATATAAAAAAATTTTTATCGCACAGACAGCACGCATATTTCAAATTCGAAAGGTATTCAGAAGGATGCCTTATGTCATTTAAAAATATCTTAATATTTACATCCTCTGTACGCCTTTTGGACATATGCATGCTTTTGCTGTCTAAAATTATATGTTAATAATTTTATATTTTATGATATGAAAGAATAATAAAAAAATAATTACACAATTGTATGCGTTACGAAGTTTAACGCTGTCAAATATCCAGCGTTAGCGTTACTTTATATAACGCAAAAAAATTCGTTACGAATTGCGTTAAGTAAGCATACAGAATATGATTTTCTAGTAATTTACAGCTTAGTGCAAATTTAACGCTTGCATAACGTAACGTTCGTTATGTCTCGTATTAAAATGTACTTACGGAATACGAAATCGTAAAGCGCGCGTTATGAGCTCTATAACGCATGCGTTATAACTATAACGCATGCGTTAAAAAGTTACAGAATAGGGGTACAGACGTGACAGAACAAAGTCCTCTGCGAGAGGACTTTGTTCGTTATGCGCATGCGCGTAACAGAGAGAATGATATCGTCTGTACTGTGATGTTTTCGGCTTTTTCCCGACCCAATTGGCAATATATGTTTATTACATATATTATATAGATAATGCGATGCAATTGGCGATCGAATAAAAGATTTTTAAAGTCGCAAAAATTTTTCTATTTGATAACCAATCGTGTGACATTTGGCCGCATTCAGCACTCAGGGCCAATTTCACCACGGTTAGATTAACCGACGGTTAAAGTTAGCAGGGTGGTCAATAGAAACATCTATATGTATACTAGACTGCTAACTTCGCCAAAATACATGGTTCTAAAAAGTATGTACATAATCATGCGCATGCATTGTGCGTAAGTAATATGGCAATCACATCTGATTGGTTAAATTTCAAGCAATATATGTCACGTGCCACTCTCGTGCTACATGTGTGCTACACACATATCACATACATCAGCACACTCTTCTTCTTTACCACTTATAGCGTATTCGATTTGTTGACTCTACCCGACTCTGGGTAGCGATTACGTATCTTTTCCCCTAGGGTGGAACCTTGAAAAGTGAAAACTTTCACGTGAACTCGACGATTCCTTCGAATAATGTAACTTTTATAAATGTGGAAACGTGAAACTTTTCATGTGAACTTGTTAGCCATGAAATTTGCTGGCGGAAATATAGGGAAATAGTAATGCTGCCTATAACCTCTGCAAAATTCCTATGCGTATAGCTGTTATTTATTATTAATGCACAAAACGATTTTAAAAATACAAATACGAATTTATTATTATTTATCGTAGAGGTATGTATTTCTTTACTTCATTTATTAATAGTTATATAAAAAAACGTAAATATTATAATTACATTTAAATTATTATTAATATAAGTATTTCTTCCTTATATAATAAATTATTAATTAATAATTAATCATTATTAATTTTGTATTCTTTAGCATAACATGGCACTTGCTTTGTGGCAGTTGCAAATTGCACAACAAGAAGAAAGAAATATTTTAAAAATACGAAGAAGACAACTGCGTGATGCATCCAATCCCTTTGAGATTTTGGAGTCACAATTTCTTCTTTTATATCGGCAGGTAAAAAAATACTCAACAATATATAAGCATATTGGTTTTACGTATATAATTGAATTAATGAGATGAAACTAGATCTATAATAATGGTTTCTCAAAGATGTAATCAAAGATATATATCAAAAGATAATAGTGTTTGTCGAGTTAATATAATATGATATGAACAATAATTTGACACATAACATTTATATCACAGCAATTCAGTTCATAAAATATATTCAAAAATTAAAACTTTTTAAGTAAGATATATTTAATTCACAGGTTTTCAAAAGTTGCTACATTGGAATTATGCAACGCTATACGGCTTTACGTGCAGGAAGCTGTGAGAGCAACGGCAATTCCATTGGAACTGAAAGTAAAATTAATACAATTTAAATAATTAAATATAAATAAATATTTTTAATAAATAAATATATATATAATGTAATATAAAGTAGTTATTTTTAATTTTTTATTAGAGTAATATTAATTAATTGACATTAATTGACTCCAGGGTTGCGTTTAGTTATAATACTAGTAATTTTTGATAGTAATACTAGTAATTTTTCTTACCCAATGTCACATGTTTGGTGATTTCACTTTTCACACATAATACGTAATGGCTGTGTATAATTTCACGTGAAAAAGTACACACGGAATTTGGATAAGCGGAATCGTGAAAAGTGAAAGCGGAGTCGTGAAAAGTGAAAAGTTTCGCTCGAAATTACATAATCGACACCCTGAGTCGAGTTGAGTCAGATCGAAAATATAGATAGATAGTAAAAAAAGTATAGTATAGTATACTTTCGATCTGACCCGATTCGACTCAGAGTCGGGTAGAGTCAACAAATCGAATACGCTATTACACTGCACATGCGCAGATGCTCACTCGCCTCTGTAGTACATACTTTTTGGGATCCATTTTTTCATACAGGGCAGCGATCATGTAACTTTTCCCCTAGGGCGGAAAGGCGAAAAGTGAAAAGTTTCACGTGAACTCATGATTATGTAACTCGACAAAACGTAGAAATGTGAAACTTTTTACGTGAACTTTTTCGCCATCAAATTTGCTGGCGGAAAAGTGAAAATCTAGTAACTTTAATATATTGTTACTATTGTGCTGTGGGATACAAGAAACATTATATTTCTAAAGGTATGGTGTTTATAAGATTAGATATTCTACAAATGACAGAGACATTTATGTTTCGCTGATATCTGTAATTTTGTAATCTATAGGTTTAGTCTCCGCCTTTGGTAATTTCACTTTTCACACATTTAGCTATATAATCGCACAGTGATTCGTGAAAAAGTTTACGTGAAATCATTGACTGAAAAGTGAAAAGTAAAAAATTTCGCTCGAAGTTACATGATCGATGCCCAGTATATAAGGGAGTTAGCCATAGACGTATAATATATAGACCGAGCATTGCCTGCATTTCCTATAGAAAACCGTATCGACAGATTAGAAGAAGACGGATGCTCAGTATCGTAGATCCATTGTCACGTCTGGGTGACCTTTTTCTTCTTCTGTTCCTAGGTTAGAAAAAGAAAGAGAGCTCTCTATTTTTTATAGGGCAACCTGCATACACCGGCTATACCCTAGGGACGCCGAGAGCTAGGACTTGACTTATGGATCTAGGGAAAGTGAACTAGATGGTACGGAATGGTGTTATTAGTAACTTACTAAATTTAAGACAATATTTTATATATGATTAAATATAATCGAGTATAAGATTTAGTATAATTTAAGTGTATTTTGGGTACATATATTTTAAGGTTTTTCAATGTTTTCTAGGAAAGAAATTAACTCGTCTATGTCTAATTGATCGTCGATAATCTCAGAAAGTAATCTGATTAATAAATTTAGAACAAAATTTATAGCTTCGGCTTCTTCGTCGGTAATTCTAGGCTTCTTTTGAATTATCGCAATATATTCGTAAATGATTAATTTAGAGATTTTATTCATTGATAATCGTTACACAATTGTACTTATAATAACTTAAAATAATTTATTAAAATAGTGTAGTTTATTCGCTTACCGCTATGCGGCGCATTATTCACTTTCTATACCCGTATTCGAATTCTTGTCATGAGCGTATATAAAGCCTGCAAAATGCGGTTAATAACATATGTAATTATTTCTATCAGTTTAATTTCTGATATGATTTCTGTACAGGGGAATTCAGATATTAAACTGATTTTTTAAAAATCGAACAGATAAATGTCCGATTTTTACTTATTCGGACAGAAATTGTCCGAATATAAAATATTTCGTTATTATCTACTTAAGATATAAAATAGAAATTAACTTCCATATAAATAAAATCTTTAATTTTATAAATTAAATTACTTAAATTTTCCTATATATATTACATTAATATATGTTATTAATATTATATATTTATGTTATTAATACAAACGTCAGACAATGACGTTCCGTGAATGTGACATATCGACTATTGTATACCTCATTTATTATCTTTTAGTAAGCGAAATAAACAATGTAAATTAATGAAGCATTTAAATGCCGCTATTCTATTTAAATTAAGACGGCAGGTCCTGCTCGGTTTCTGCCGACAATCTGCTGCCAGTTTATGTGCGCAGGCTCTGCGCAGTTTCTGCCGCCAATCTGACATCAAACTGCGTTGCGCAGGTCCTGCTCGGTTTCTGCCGCCAATCTGCTCACATTGCCTGTCAGCAGGCTCTGCCGACAGAACACGAGCTTAATGCGGACGCAGATGGCTATGGTTTTGATGTAGGATTTTGATCAAATTTGCTGCCAATCTGCGCGCATGCTGCTAACATTTTGCTTACTGGGAAGTCAGCGATTTCTTAAAAGTTCAAATAACTCACATATTCATCAATGACGAAATAATTTTCTGGTAGTTGAGTTCTTAATTGAGATATTAAATCTTTAGGCAATGAATCTTCGTAATTAATTACGTTTTCCCTTGGAAAATTTATATTTTGATCCAATTCTGGGAATGATTCAGACGAATTAATAGATACGCTCGTTAAATTATTTAGTGTCGGCGGTTTGACAATTGTTTCGGTTTTATTATCTTCTTGGGAAGTTCCGGGAGTTAGATGATCGATTAAGAATGGCTGTGATGGTTCAGAATTAATACAACGCTCGGTTTCTGGATTTTTAGCACAAGTTTCAAAGTGGAATATGTTAGTCACTGACGTTTTAAGCGTGCTATTGTTTCTGGAGTCAAAGAAATTTCTTCGATAGATTTGATTCTAAGTTTTGATTTAAGAGCTTGTCGGTTAAGCCAACGCAAATGGGAAGCTGCACGGTTGGCACGCGTCTTTCTTCCAGCTCTGTGATTCCGTTTCTTTCGGAGAGCTTTTTTATATTGTTGGTTGTACATCTACAAGAATCGCGGAAGAATAATATGAAGCTTTATGCAATTGATCACGACAAGCAAATTAATTAAAAGAAATATCATGCGATGATATAGAAATAGTATATTTTAAGAAAGAGCGTTTGAGGTTAATAATGAATTAATGTATGATATATATATATATGTATTTTATATGCTATTATTTCATATACTTTATTCAATATACTTAGATCTAATTTTATATCAGATTTATGCCGTTGAAATGAGTAGAAGATTAGAAAACTTATTTGAGATTAAATTTATTAAAATTTGCGGAAAGAAAAGATGTTGATTGCTTAGAAAGGGAGAGGAGAATAATTATTTTTATAAGGAGTATAATATCGATATTAAATGAACTCATATATTTCCATTTTATCCTAAACTTAATTCAAAGGGAGAGATTTAGGGCGCAAGGAAATTGTCGTTCGGTGCACAATCCTTGGGTGCTCGAAAACGAAGGAAAATATATATAGGGTAATGATTTGGAAATTGTCGTTCGGTGCACAATCCTTGGGTGCTCGAAAACGAAGGAAATATATATATAGGGTAATGATTTGGAAATTGTCGTTCGGTGCACAATCCTTGGGTGCTCGAAAACGAAGAGAAATATATATATGGTAATGATTTGGAAATTGTCGTTCGGTGCACAATCCTTGGGTACTCGAAAACGAAGGGAAATATATATATGGTAATGATTTGGAAATTGTCGTTCGGTGCACAATCCTTGGGTGCTCGAAAACGAAGGGAAATATATATATGGTAATGATTTGGAAATTGTCGTTCGGTGCACAATCCTTGGGTGCTCGAAAACGAAGGGAAATATATATATGGTAATGATTTGGAAATTGTCGTTCGGTGCACAATCCTTGGGTGCTCGAAAACGAGAGGAATCTCGGGACTTTGGTATAGAGTGTCGCTCTGGGCATAGAAATGCTCGACGACAAGGTAGATAAAAGGTTGGACTACGTCCGAGTTAAAAGAGTATTGAATGATTATATTCAATATAATATTAAGATTTATTTCACTTCCTGTTGTCGATTTTTTATTGGAGAGTAAAGGTATAAGGAAAATTGTCGATCAAGGGCACGATAGTGCTCGATGACGAAAGGAATTATATTGGGTGATGATTTATGAAATGTCGTTCGGTGCACAAGCCTTGGGTGCTCGAAAACGAGAGGAATCTTGGATTAGGGTGAGAACGACGCACGGGCACAGCGGGTGTGCTCACAGCGTCTGGGTGAATAAAAGGTTGGACGACGTCCGAATAACAACAGGAGTACGTATTCTATTCTCAAGTCTAATTATATCGTTTAGTATCGATATTATTATTATGGATGCAAGGAGGGTCGTATAATAATTTTATGTCGATTCTAAAGGAATGACTGACTGTGAACTGTCAGCTGCATGCCAGGGCTTGACAGGGGGTTCTTTTTATTATGTAAAGGATATAAGGGTGTCACCGGAAGCATGTGGAATGCGAGACGGTGAGAGATAGAAAAGGTTGTCAGTCGTTTATAGATTTCCTAATCTTCGTAATGATACGGCATATTCTGATATTTAAGGAAATTATGATTACTTACCGTATCGTTGCGACGAATCTCAGGTTTTTTGCCAAGTCTTCTGTGCAATTTCGAACCTTTGCGTCTCCTGGAGGACCTCGGTCATGGACGATTCAGGCCGGATTGAAATACACAGATGTATGCACAAATGTCTTTTATTTCTGAATTGTACACTTAGTCTTGGTCTAACGCACGACCGACAGAATGAAAGAAGTGTCGATGCAGTATACAGAAATTTTATAAGTACTACGCGAGGTAGCAAGTAAATTATGATGATAAGATTAAACGAAAATGATCGATGAAAATGTTCTGAACAGATCTGAATGAATTTGATCGAATGATCGACTATGACTATGTGAGATGATCTGCCTATCTGACTATATGACTATCTGACCATGACTATATGAGATGATCTGCCTATCTGAATGAAGAGCTCGAATTTTGCGGTTTATATACTGTCGAGACAAAAGTATTGAGATCGGACATTGATGTCGTGTGAAACGATTCGGGGTGTTTCGGGGAGATGAATTTTACATTTCTTACATCTACGGTGTCTTTTTAATTAGAGCACCTGTCGGCGTGTGCTCTGGATGACTTCATCCACCGGATATCGGCAGCACAAAGGAGTTCTACGCGAGTACTATTGTCTGATTTCCGGGCTAATGTAAATAAGACGGTGGTCGGCGCGTGGACGACAAGACGTTACAATAGAATTAAATTTACTTGTAGCCGACACTTGCGTTCGTGGAATCGAATAATACATCGTTAGTTCGGTCGTTGAGTGAAAAATCTAAGAAGAGTTAAATATCAATATTTGTCATCGTTACAGAGTCGGTAACGTATATGAGGTTATTTGCAATTTGTTACGGGTAAATTTTGGTTCCACGAGCGAAGCGTTTCGGTGTCTTAAATAAATATACTAGCGCGTAATATTTAAATGAGTTATCAAGCTAGAATAGAACGTTTTATACAAGTAACTGATTTATGAAGTCGTAACTGCAGTTTATCGAAACTATTAGTTAACTGCTTAATTGAAAAGTTTTAACATAGATTTCAAAATTCATTCTTAGTTATTTTAATTGTTTATGAGATAGTTATTTCCAATAAATCGTTATGACTTCATAATTTAAAATATATATACTTGTATATTTGTTAAAGGAATAATTGCAATTTTATGTTAGCTCAGTTGATAGTTCAAAGTTTCCTAATAACTATAGATTATTATAAATATTAAACATTGGGTTAGATTAATATATTATTATATTTTCATTCATGGAATCATTTCCATAATAACTTGTTTTTGATAATACAACTACGTTATTTGTTTAGTTATTTATCTTAAAGTTGAATTTTTATCTCATGAGTGGAGTCGAAACGATTAGTTATTTATTTTGTAAAAAGAATTGCTTCAACAAGTTATTATTTTCATGATTTCATAAAGGCATAACGCATATCTCTTCAGTTCTATGTCGAAGTATTTAATATTACTTAAGTCCTAAGCTCGCAAAAGGTTAGAGTCCGCGCGCAGGTCTGTTCTATAATTTAACCGCTAGTTAGTTCTAGAGCGTTATGCGCGCGAGAGTCATGCCTAGTGATTGCGCCTGATTGGTCGCGTCGCTAGTTCTTAAACTAAAGCTCGCTCATTGGTCTTGTGTTGGGGAAATCTTGGATTTCCCATTTATAACCAAAAGTATATTTAATTTTTAAGTTAGAATAGGCATATGCGATAAGAATAATAACCAATTGATAGCAGATAAGCAATAATAAGAATAACTAATATTTAAGAATAGCGCGAATAGATTACATAATTGTTAACTTATTTCTAAATAAAAATGTTGCTTAGTTATTATTGAAAATAGGGGTTCGAAAAAATGGCGGGACGTCACACCATCTTTGTTTAGTAACGCAGTGGAAGAGAACGAAACTTGCGATCATTGGTGGAAGGCAGAAACAGACGGAATGAGAGGGGATGAAGGAGAATATGAGGAGAAGGAACAGATTCTGACCCTGGTACCCTCCGACTGGCTCCGCTCCTATCCCCACTCTTGAGATTACAAAAGAAGGACAGATCTACGGTACTAAGCATTTGTCTCTTTCTAAGTTGTCGATGCCGCTTCGGCCAGACGCTCGGTCTATATATTATACGTCTATGGAGTTAGCGGTCTATCTATACATATAGATGTCTGTGGAAAATACTCATGTCTGTTGGCCACCCTGCTAACTTTAACCGTCGGTTAATCTAAGCTCCGGGAACTTATGCCCGTTTCTATCAATGTGCTTTAAACTTAATTGTCGATTAACTTACAGGATGACAACATTAAAAATAAAAAATTTCTATTATATACTATATATTATATACCATAATTACATTGTTAAAAATTTTGATGTTGTCATCCTGTAAGTTAACCGACGATTAAGTTTAAACCACATTGGTAGAAACGGGCATTAGCCGGTCAACTTTGACCTTTTTAATTTTTTTTTCAATCATTTGTTGGTCGTTTGTTGGTGATTGTTGGCTTAATTACAACGTTTGTTGGTTCTTAATTTTTTCTTAAATTAAAAGAGAAAAGTTAGCGTTAAGTTAGTCGGAAAAATCTCATTTTTAATTAAAAAACGGCCTAATCGATGCGTAATCATCTGCTGATGATTGTTGATCTAATTTTAGCGTTTGTTGGTTCATATTTTCTTCTTAAATTAAAAAAAACAAAAATTAGCGTCAACTTAGCCGGAAAAATCTCATTTTTAATTAAAAAACGGTCTAATCGATGCGTAATCGTTTTTCTGATGATTGTTTGTCTAATTTTAGCGTTTGTTGGTTTATTATTAGTCTTAAAAACGAAAAATTATCTCACATTGAGGCTGCATCTGCAGTAATCGAATATGATTGGTTTATTGCTTACGACTTAAAGCTTATTTCTATAAATGTAATAATAAGGCTAACATCTATAAAACTGGCTATGAATACGGGCCTTAACATCGGCAGGAAATCGCGAAAAGAAGATCAAGGAACATGGTGGTTGGTAGTGTTTCCTGTCTTTTTGCGCCCAGCCTGCTCAGCCTTTACTCGGAAACGTTTAGCACTCTAAGATTACGTTCCAAAACGTCTTCTTCGAGGAAAATTTTACTTAAAATCTATAATGCACGTAACGTGCACGTGCATAGTTTTTTTAAGTAAAATTTTCCTCGAAGAAGACGTTTTGGAACGTAATCTTAGAGTGCTAAACGTTTGGGAGCGTCCCGTTTGACCACGTTGCTTTTGACCACAGCCAATTATATTGACTGCTGTATAGGGTCATTTACTAGGTCTACCTATCAGAGGGTTCTGTGGTCAAAAGCAACGTGGTCAATCGAACCCCACTCAAACGTTTCCGAGTAAACGCAAATTCTTCTGTAATGCAGAAGTTAATTATACATCTTATAAAAATTTGCGTTTCAAAAAAGCGTGTTCAATATGTCCGGTCTCGTCCAAGCAAAGAATTTTGTTCGACTCCACAAAAATTCTAGAAAAAATTGTCCAGACAACTTACGTCTTTCTTTCTTTCTTTCTTCTATATCTATATCTATATCACAGAATTTGAATACATTTTTACATTTAAAATAAATAATTATATATATATAAATCTGCATTAATTACCTTAATCTCACTCGGCTCTCGTTCACACGATGGCTGGGCAGGCTGGGCGCAAAAAGACAGGAAACACCACCATGTTTCTTGATCTTCTTTTCGCGATTTCCTGCCGATGTTAAGGCCCGTATTCATAGCCAGTTTTATAGATGTTAGCCTTATTATTACATTTATAGAAATAAGCTTTAAGTCGTAAGCAATAAACCAATTATATTCGATTACTGCAGATGCAGCCTCAATGTGAGATAATTTTTCGTTTTTAAGACTAATAATAAACCAACAAACGCTAAAATTAGACCAACAATCATCAGCAAACGATTACGCATCGATTAGGCCGTTTTTTAATTAAAAATGAGATTTTTCCGGCTAACTTTTCTTTTTTAATTTAAGAAAAAATTAAGAACCAACAAACGTTGTAATTAAGCCAACAATCACCAACAAACGACCAACAAACGATTGAAAAAAAAATTAAAAAAGTCAAAGTTGACCGACTAAGTTCCCGGAGCTGTTAATCTAACCGTGGTTGGTGAAATTGGCCCTCAACAGTTGGGCAACATTATTAAATTTTCCGCTGACGTTCAACCACAGACATCTATATTATAACTATGTACTACATAGGCGAGTGAGCATCTGCGCATGTGTAGCGTAAGTGGTAAAGAAGAGGAGAGGTGGTAGATATGTAATATGGCCGATGTCACATATCTATCACCTACACGTGTTATAAATGAGAAATTATATTAAAAGTGATATTAAGGGGATCCAAAACTATGTCTGTTTTACCGACGAAATGGGAATATTCAGTTCATCGAAATATATATTTGTTGACTACACAGATCAATAAATCCTTTTCCACGATTAAAATACTTATAATAACGGATTTGGGATACTATAATTCCATGTAAAAAACCAAAAAAGTTAAATAATTACAGTTTTGTTATTGGCTTCTTGTGTCAGGTCGTAACAATATTTATTTAACATAAAAATTCTGCAGTTTGTCCGTGCATAAGATATAGCGTCCCAGTACGGGATAACATGAAGGAATATTAGTAAACAATTAAAAATGAGATTAGAAGTCTAGTAAAAAAATTAAATATCTTTTACATTTTCACGCATATGTGTGTGTGCGAGATCGAGGCTCAAGAGTAAAACAGAGCTGTAGATTAGTTGCGTGATGTCGCGATAGACAGAGCTGCAATCTGTTTAGTTGTCAAGGACAGACAACCATACTATCTTTGTCTCTTTCATGCGTGTAGAGTAACATACATGTATACACTAACTCATTGCAGTATGTCGTATCTTCTTTCACTTGGTCGTACGGTCACTCTGTCTCTCTCTGATTGCTCATTCTATTTCGTGCGCCTCGCAACTCGCTTACACGATCATTCGCGCCCCCCGCCCCCCGCCCTCTTTCTGCTTGCTTGTTATTTCATTTCTATATGTCGCTTTTATTCTTTCTCTTCTCGTCTCTCTACATATAAAGATAAATTAATTATTTACATGTTTGCATTTCTATTTTATAGTATACATAAAATATGCAATTACACATCTTTGTTTTGCTATACGTCTATATAATACAATCTATATACATATATTCTTTACGTTTGCAGTAAAAATAATATTTATGACAACTGATTACATACCATTTATAGCTATTTATGAATTTCGAAACCGAAAAAAGTTCGATTATTATATTACATATATTTTATCAATTTATATTAGAAAATATGCATGTTAGCGGAGAAACTAAATTACTTCGACGTATAATTTAAGAATAAAATTCACAATTATTGTTTTCGTGGAAAAAGCTTGTTTGTTTATAAATATAGCCAAGCTTATATAAATGGATACTTATTGCTTATAAAAATATGAATGTTATTATTGTACTGTCGAAATAAAATATTTTATTTTTATGCTGTCATATATGCATGTTTTGATAACATAAATTGATAAAAGATCAAACTTTTTTTTCGATTTGTAAATTAATAAATAGCTGTCAATTGTGATTAATTGCCAAAGGATCATTTTGGATGCAAATATAGAAAATATACAGGAGCAATTCCACAATCAGCAATTCTATCAGCAATTCAAATCAGACACGAAATAACCTCGTATTTTTTAAACCTGGTAAAGTAATGATTTACTTTACCTAACGCACAATTTTAAAAATGTAATATTCATAACGAAAATATGATTTGTATAATGTTGATTACATTCAACATTATAAATTATGTCGTATATATCATACTATACATTCTTCCTACAAAAGATTTCCAAAGAAATCGCCTGGTCGAGTCAGTGACGCGAGCACGACGTGGCGTCTTATTTATTAAAAAATATATAAAAAATAGTCTATCGATTCTCCATAAAATAAAAAATATGTACACTTTTAGAATGAAATGGAGAATTTTAGAATGAAATAGCATTATTTTAAAAAGTGTACGTTTTAAAAGTGTACGTTTTGATGAAAAAAATTATTCAACCTTTGAATTATTTATAACAATTGGAATTAGCAATTGCTTGTAAGTTAAACTATTTTTATAAAAAAGGTTGTCTCCTTAGCTTTAAAATACATTTTTAAAAATATTTTTACGATAAATATAACCAGAGTTATTAATTTTTAAAGTTAACTTCTTTATTTTTCACGAAAATTTTGTTGTTTATAACTTATGCAAAAAATATTTCGGATAAATATAAAAATACTTTTCTTTTTATTTTATATATATTTTATGTAAAAAAAGTTTCATTCAATTTAAAAAATACGAGGTCAAAGAAGGTCGATTTTTGTCCGATTTGACGTAAAATTGTCCACATATAGATTGTATTATATAGGTGTATTTATACAAAATGATAAAATAAAAAGCTAGTTGAGTTTTAATGTATACTATGAAATAAAAATGCATGCACGAAAAATAAATTAATTTATTTTAATAATTTATTTATTTATTTACGCAGAGAGAGAAAATCAGAAAGAATAAAAGCGACGTGAGCGAATGAAAATGTCATAGTGAGCGAATGGAGATACGAGTAATGTATGAGTAGCATGTGAGGAAAAGAAAAACACGATACAAGGAATTAGCAAGATAGCGTCGTGTAAGTGCGTAGGATTCTCACCGTACGGACTCGGGTTCAAATCCGAGTAGACGTTATAGCTTTTTTTCGCAAATGTGCGATAAAATCTATCGTGATACTCGAGAGTCCAGAGAAAAAATACCTCAACATCTAACTTGGAAATTATAATCGGAGAGACGAAATAAATATTTTAGTTGCGTTTCCACGGTAATACTGTCGGTAATATCGTCAATTTTAGTTACGTTAAGATGAGGGCGCTAACCCGTCGGAGTTCGGCCGTCAGTTTTGGATCCCCTTAATAGCAAAAAAGTGTTGATACATAATGCCGGTAGCTTGTTGTGTATATAATTGTAAAAATACGTGGAAGAAAAATTCAAAGATAAAATTTTATAGGTAAGTGTAATCAAGTTTTATTATAGTGGTAAAGTTAGCATGATTTTCAATATAGATCAAGATCCAATTAGTATTACTAATATAAGGGTTCGTCTGTTCGAGCCCTAAGTATACAGTACAGTATCTATTCATTATAATATTTTGCATGATTTATCTTTAGAGGTAACACAGGTAATCTCACAGGTGTATAGATCAAGTGAAAAAAATCTCAAGTTGCTTAACATTTGCTCGCTTTATCCTTACTGAGAGTTTTATTTTCATAACATCTACGGCTGTAAAAGATTACTCACCTTTTTCGGGACATTATATATTATATTTTTAAACTAATTTTTTAGGTTTCCATTTAAAAATGGAAAAGTAATGAAATATTGGGTTGCAGCTACGGGACATAATAATTGGTTTCCATATTCAGATGCACGAATATGTAGTGTACATTTCACAGATAATGATTACCACAATAATAAAGAGCATATTAAAAGGAGACATCTGAAACCTGATGTCACCCCAACTCAAAATATACATGCTAGTATGTTGCAAGTGTTGCAAGAAGATACACATACTTTGCAAATGTCCCAGGTGGAAAAAACACATAAATTCAATGAATGTAAGTAAAATTCCTTATCTATTATATATTACAATCTATATAAATTTCTATATAAAGGTTCTAATGATGTATGTGTGTGTACATCGTTATACAGAGGTTCAGTCTTATTAATTTTGCATATTCATAAACAAGTAAAGAAGAGTGTTCCTACCTTTATGTAAAAAATTATATAGATTATAATATACTATAAATACATATATAAATACTATATATATATCAAAAATTTACTTATCAAAAAAAGTGCTGCAATCTTTATGCAAATGGCTATACATATAATATTAAATCATAATCATTGTTTACCATATATTATTGTATATTTTTGTTACCACATATTATATTATTAAAACGATATATGGTACGTGCTGTAATGGATAAATTAATAAAAGTATTTATTACAGACGATCAAAGCAGTGTCATACAAGTAAATGAAAAATTGATGAACGAAGGGTGCGATGCTACCTCAGCCAGTCCGAAACGTATGTATAAATGTTATCAAAAAGCAAACATTTATGTACAAATTATTTACTTATTATTTATTTACTTATTATTAATAATTTAAAATATGTAACAGGTTCCATTCACTTTAATTATGATGAATTAATAAATGAAAATAAGAAATTAAAACAGTCAATACATGATTTACAAGAATCAGTGGAGGAACGATTGAATCAACAAGCAAACATGTTTCGTAAACTTATGAATAAAAAAGAAGCTATATATAAGAAGAAATTGGAGATAACCAGGAATAAAACAAAAACATTAAACAAAAATATACAACGGAAAGGAAAGAAAATTATAAATCTCAGAACATTATTTAAGGAACTAAAAAGCAAAAACATGTTGGAGAATGATGATGCCTTAAGTTCACAGACATCTATATATATATATTAGACCCCTAACTCCCTTATATACTGTACGAAAAAATGGACCCCGAAAAGTATGTACTACAGAGGCGAGTGAGCATCTGCGCATGTGCAGTGTAAGTGGTAAAGAAGAGGAGTGTGCTGTATATGTGATATGGCCGATGTCTACAGACGAAAAGTGTGTTGTACATGTGACACATGTGTACATGTGTACATGTATGTTGTACATACTTTTTGGGGCCATGTATTTCGTAGGAGTTAGCAGCTCGCGGCCGCCGGTATAGTGAAGAGGTAAAACAATTTGCAGTAACTCTGCACTATTACTCTCCCAATTCATATGCTTATTGCAGGTGTGTTTTCCCTGATTATTTTTCCTCCTCATCAAATGTGTTAGTAAATATAAATTTATTGATACATTAACAATTACATTAATGTTAAAAATAATTTCTATTTTTGATATTACAAAGACTGCGTTTGTTTTGATGCTTTCAGCGCTGTAAGCATTATTCTGTCTTTGTTGCACATCAATATCAAACGAAGATAGAGCGACGCTTTCAGCGCTGAAAGCGTCAAAACAAACGCAGCCAAAATGTACGAGCACATTTGAAGAACTTATTTTCCAAACTTCTTTTCACTACAAGCATTGTATACTTTAACGTTTTATCCTTATTTGCAAAATTATTATTAAAAAAAACTAATTTTACTAATTACTTAAATTGCTTGTTTATAATGTGGTAGCTATGAAAGCATGCAATTTTCATTTTTTCTTGTTAATTATGATGATGATTGCAATAATAAAAATGATTGACGATGATTGATTGATGATTGATTGAGGATTAATGGAATGATGTATTGTTCTACAGATCAATATTTAAATTACCACATCCTTCAGCTATAAGAAACTGGACATCAGTAGTTGGTGCAGAACCTGGATTCAAACTGAAGTCTTAGGTGCGTTAAATGCACTTAAAAATGAAGAGAAAGACTGCTGTCTAATTTTCGATAGTATGAGTATACGCCAACAATTATTGTGGGATGAGCAACGCGGTAATATATAGGTTATTGCGACTATGGAAATAATATAAACATCGAAAGTAAGGATATGGAAAGTACGGAAGCACTCGTTTTCATGTTGGTCTCCTTGAAAGGAATTTGGAAGTGGCCTATCGCATATTTTTTAAAACATAATATGTCAGCAACGACACTGGCTGAATTGATTAAAACAGCTCTAATATTAACTGCAAAAGAAGGATTAAAAGTACGAGCGATTACTTGAGATGGAGATAGGGTCAACTGTAGCACTTTTAAAAATTTAGGTGCAAATATTTTTGTTCAGGATTATAGAGATATACAACATTTTTTTCACATGTTACAATGAGATATATGGTGCGAGTGATTCTAGACCCATGTCATAGGTTGAAGTTAGCACGTAATACAATTGCAGATTACAAGGAATTAAAAACCAACGATCATGTTATTAAATGGGAATATATTCGTCAACTACATATCCTTCAAAAGAAATTGACCTTTAAATTGAAGAATCGCTTAAGCAGTCAATGTATATATTGGCAGCAAAATAAAATGAAGGTTAAATATGCCGCTCATACCCTAAGTTCGTCAGTGGCAAATGCCATTGAATTTTTAAAACAAGAACTCACACAGTTTCAAAATAGTGATGGTACAATAAAATTTATAAGGATAATCGATAGATTATTTGATTTTCTGAACTCAAGAAGCCCTTTTGGTAAAGGATTTAAAAAACCAATTACTCCTAATTGTATACAAAATTTAAGAAATATGGTTACGAATATATTCAATATTTATTCTCATTGCAAAACAAAGAAGGCAAACCATTATACCATACTTACAGAAAAACTTTTATTTATGGTATGGCCGTAGCCGCAAAATTTGTTTTAGACGTGACTGAAGACTTGTTTACTGAAAACAAATCATACAAATACATTCTAACGTATAAGTTTTCACAGAATCATAGATTATTTTCTAAGATTAGAAGCCATCATGGGTTTAATAATAACCCAAATGCATTGCAATTTCGAAATGCTATGCGACAAATATTACTACGTAATGACATAAAACAATACACAAACACAAATTGCATAGAACTCGATACAAATATCTAGCTTAATTTGTAAATTTACATGGAAAAAACGTAGACAATCTCTATTTGATGATTTAAACAATAATATAAGTGAAGATGATGTAAATAGTGATAATGACATCGAAGATGAATGTAATCGTGGATCGATATCTGTACATCCAATCATGACAAAATTGAATGAATATATCATGTATTATTTGTGTGGATACATAGTAAAAAAAATTATCATACAATATTAACTGTTATTCATGTGCGTTAAATTTGACGAAAAGTCAAAATGAACACAATTATGCTCATACAGAAACGTTCTCCAAATTTTTAGATTTTAGTAATAATGGAGTTTAATTATCCCATCAATTTGTGTATATAAAATTTGTGTAGAAACTGAAAAACACCTAGACATTGCAACTGATGGCTATACAGAGTTATCAATAATTTATGTTAATAACACGTATTTATGATATTTATGTTAATACACGTATGCACGACAATTTTGCACACGCTTTTCTCTTTCACTAAACTTCTAAACTCATTTCTAAAAGTTCACCTACATTTCTTCATGCAATTCCGAGTGCGGAGTGATCTTATTTTATACGTACAAACTGCAAAACTTTTGTATTAAGCAATATTGTTACGACCTGACGCAGCGTCAGGTTAGGTCAGGTCGAAACAATATTGCTTAATATAAAAGTTTTGCAGTTTGTACGTACAAAATAAGATCATTCCGCACTCGGAATTGCATGAAGGAATGTAGGTGAACTTTTAGAAATGAGTTTAGAAGTTTAGTGAAAGAGAAAAGCGTGTGCAAAATTGTCGTGCATACGTGTATTAACATAAATATCATAAATACGTGTTATTAACATAAAATCGGACATTCCGCACTTTGTTGCTATGTGTACTTTAATCGTGGAAAAGCATTTATTATTCTATTCAACCAAGAAAAAGATTACCATAAAAAAGAAAAAAATTTTCGGTTGGTAAAACAGGTCAGTCCGGCATCATCTTAATGTGATAATGTGAGCGTTTTGGATTTACCACAAAATTCGGCTTCTTATTTTAATTAGTTCTCGATATATCAACATAAGGTTACATTCGTATGCTAAATTTTATTTACAAGAAGTTTTGAAACCTGTACGAAAACGACATAAGTCAACAAAACAAATATTATTCTATAAAGAATAATGTTTATGTCATTTTCTTACGCAATTTCTTATATTGTTTAATTATATTGTTTAAATAAGATAAATAATTTTATAATTCGACCTAACTAGCAATGGCTTAAACGAGTTAAGTTAGAAGAATACTCATAGGGAGACGTGTCTCTTGGTACGAGACTTAGTTGTTTAATACTCCTGGACCTAAATAAGGAGTCGTCACACAAGTATTTAAAATTTACACCTTAACCGTAGAGAGTCGGTATAATGTTTCTCAAATTTGTTTACTAACATCCAATTTATAAGGCTAGAGAAAAATATAGGACCGAAAGGGTCTGAATAGCTTAGATGGTTAAAGCAGTCGCCCGGCAAGCGAAAGACGCGGGTTCGACTCCCGCTTCAGCGACTTTTCGGACCTATATTTTTCTCGCCTATTTATTTACGAGATAGTTGTATGATATCAGGGGATTCTTGTAGTCTCGTACCAAGAGACACGTCTCCCTATGAGTATTCTTCTAACTTAACTCGTTTAAGCCATTGCTAGTTAGGTCGAATTATAAAATTATTTATCTTATTTAATTAATGACTAGCGACATTAAAAATTATTAATTATATTGTTTAATATGTCTGATTATTTTCTTTTGCAATTTCCTATATTGTAATAAAAATATTGTGTACTAAACTACGTCTTGTTTTATTTTTTCACTAACAAACTAGTAGTTACTAGTAGTAAGGGATATTATTTGTATAAAATATATAAAAGTAGAATATATTGTATATATTTAAAATTTTATAAATATGTTACAGTAGTTAAAAAATTTCTTCTAAAATTCTTTCAAAGTGCGTTATTTCATTGCTATATACATATTGTTGAATAAAAAATTATTTTTTATTTTTCAATTTTTATCTTTAAATTTGTATTTTCTGATTTATAATTTTTTATTTTATAAGGTAAGTATATATAAGCACACGCATTTATTTATAACAAATACTATATACTATATATACATATTTTTATTCTGCATTTTTAAATAAATCCTGTAATATTTTCTGAAAGTTATAACAATTTTCTTAAAGAACAGAAAATGAATAGAATATTATTTACAAATATTTTTTATTTCAATGTGAGGTTATACATACAATTAATCGTGTAGCACACATGTAGCACGAGAGTGGCACGTGACATATATTGCTTGATATTTAACCAATCAGATGTGATTGTCATACCACTTACGCAACGCATGCGCATGAGTTATGTACATACATACTTTTTGGTGCCATGTATTTTGGCGAAGTTAGCAGTCTAGAATGGGTGCTTTCCATTTACATACACTTGTGTCGACTTACGTTAACTCAAGTGAACTCAAGTTAGTAACCTCAATACGATAAATGGAAAGCCACGCTTGGGGATCGATCATGTAAAATTTCACGTGAAACTTTTCACAGGATTCGACGTGGGACTGCCGAATCAAG
>OX424445.1:9299046-9329867 GCA_949152495.1 Lasius fuliginosus
AAGATGACCTATCATCAAAGAGTTCCGAAGTCTCTTACAATAGCCTTTCCCCATCCATAGCAAATCCCGAATGTAAACAAAAAGTTTTATTTCGCATTTTATCGGTTTGAAAATAATTGAAATGGATTAATGAGATGTTTGTGATTAAAATGGCATCAAACAAATTTAATTAAAAATTATCCGATTTATGTCGTGTTTGGTGTCATTATAATCGCAAAAATCTCATTAACCCATTAAGATTATTTTCAAACCGATTAAATGCAAAATAAAAGTTTTAGTTTTCATTTCAAAAAATATTTACATTCGGGATTTGCTATGGATGGGGAAAGGCTATTGTAAGAGACTTCGGAATTCTTTGATGATAGGTCATCTTGCTCGCTCTCTACTCGCGATCTCGCTCTCGCTCTCACATTCGACGCGCTAGAACAGCTTGGAAAGCTAAGCTGATCCGAGAATCAAAACACATTTGTAAACATGTAAACATTTTTTGAAATTGAAACTAAAACATTTATTTTGCATTTAATCGGTTCGAAAATAATCTTAATGGGTTAATGAGATTTTTGCGATTATAATGACACTAAACACGACATAAATCGGATAATTTTTAATTAAATTCGTAATAAAAATTTTTATATAATATTCAAAAGATGCACTCTCCGAAGCGTTTGATGGACGAATCAGGGCAAAGAATTCTTGGTCTTCGAAGCGAAAATAGCGTCAAGCGGAGCGCACCTATTGTTATGTTTATTTTCAAAAGACTTGTAGTATATTAATTATCTTATTGTTTTAATTATACTTATGCTTATGTAAATTTGTATGTAATAGTCTTTAATGTGCATAGGTGTGCACTAGCGCATCCAACCCCGAATTTATAAATTAAAAAATTAATTTAATTAATAATAAGTAAAAAATAAATTAATAAAGAGCTATAAATTAAAACCATAATTATATATACGTAAAAATACTTTAGTAATAATTTATATCGTTGTATTTATATTGTAGTATATATTAGAATGCCAAAACGTTACGCGCAGTTAATAAAACATGTTAATAAATTCATAATATTTCGATATTTTAGATCCACAATTATGGACGTAGCACGGACATGAACCAACCGGGGCCGTTTTACCGACACCGAAAATGGATGTGGCCATGTAGTTCCAGACGACCGTAAAATGGATGCACGCGCCGCTAGTGTACGACCTAGGAAAACCGTTTGACGAAAAACCGCGGCGTGGCCCCTCTCATTCTTCTCTCTGGATACAGAATCGACCCCCTTCACTCATACTATCCCATGTACGCGCAAGAACATCTTCTTGATTTTCATATAGTTTGCGGTGACCTTCGTTTGAACCTGACCTGACCGTGGAACTGTGTTCTCTGGCCGGCAATTAGTATAGTTAGTCTTAAAGTCTACCATTCTCCACCTTTGTTGAAAGATATTATAAACGGTAAGTCAAACAATATCAGTTACATGTTGCTGTTGTGATTTTCTTTAATCCACTTATTACATGAAACCAGTAGTCAAACATCACCGTGTGATTACGGTATACTTATTGACTTTCGAGTATGATATTCGCGATATTCGTTTTATAGTCTTCGCGATTGTAATTCGCGCGTCACATAATTTTATTCGAAATAATAGATAAACTTGTCGGGAAAGATCGGTTAAGAGGGGAAAAGGAGGATCTGCATTTTCACAGCAATAAGCGCGTGCATAATTTTATATCGGAATAATTGGCTACCACAAATTTGCGGTATAATAATCTTCCACAATCTGTGCTTTTGAATGAACCCAAAATCTAAAAAAAAAAAAAAATTAAATAAAGCGATTAGATTGTCATGTGATAGGAAATGATATTGCTCCTAAGAATAGATACACGTATGGTCCCAATAACTTTTTCTGTAATAAAATCGAGCTGTTCAATGAAAATAAAGTTCTCTCTTCGTTATTTCTCTAAATTAAAATATTAATTAAAATATTTAAATCCAGCACTGAAGAAATAAGTTGTTTTCTATTTTAATGGTTAAAGTAATATTTATATATTATTTTAAAATGTAATAATATATTTTTTATTTAATTTATTAATGAGCTGTAATATTTCTTTAAAAACATATATATTTTTAGATCTTAATTAAAAAAAATACTTAAATTATATTTTATGTAATTTCAAAATTAAACTTTAAATAGATATTGATTATATTATTCTTATTATATGTTATACTTTTTAAAAAATAATAAAATTAACAGAGACTATATAGGCCTAGTTTACACCAATTGTTTGATACGCGTATCAAATAGTAAATAACTAGTAAATTAGTTTAGTCATTGGCTGATCAGTTCAAATGCACTACTTAATATGAGAATCAAACGATCGATGTAAACTAGACCATAATGTGATATGACTTTTTATTAAATAAGTTCAATAGATATATATCAATTTTATTAAATATATTCAAACTAAATAAATATGTATCACAATCAACATAGAACAATCAACAAAATGTCAAGAGAACGTGCTTCCAGAGGATTTTATCGTGTAGATAGTACCAATGATTTGTTTGAATTCATGGATCGTGGTTACTCGGCGCAACATGAAAATCGGTGGAACTTTGAAGTTGCTTGGGAAGCTGCCAACAAAGGTATGATATCATGTATCTTATTTAGGAATCAATTGTGTTGCAAAACATAGTGAAAATCACAAAAATGAGTTTTTATTTGATTAGGTAACTTTCATTGTAATTAAATTGCAATATTCTTCACATGAAACTGCTCTACAAGTAATTCAATGTTGAATTGTGTCAAAATTCTTATTTAAAGCATCACATTGTATCATACACAAAAATTTTAGAATAATTCAAATATATAAAACATTAATATTAAACAATGGAATATATTTTGTTAATAAAAGAAAAAGAGAGTGATGACAATAAAAGAGGCAGCAAAGAAATTTTAATATATATATTAAGAAGTTGATTGAAATGAGGATCATGTTTTTGCATGAAGAAAGCAGTTTTTTATTTTTTTAATTACGTTTATTAATTTTAGAATTTTTAATTTCTTTTTTTATGCATTTTTCTTTTCCAAATTTATAATTAAAATTTAGTCAAATCAATTATATTATTTTGGTATTATCTATTTTTTAAAAATATCTTTTCTCTTGTTAGTTTTATAAAGATTATAATTCTGCATTTAGTTAGCCTTTCTTTTATTATGATTTATATCTGATTTATATCTACATATATATCCTCATCACATTATATATATATTTTTGTAACTATATTTATTTATCTCACAATCTATAAACTCTCTTTCAGTTGGTGGTATTTACACTGTAATAAGATCTAAAGCTTATGTTTCAACTGAAGAAATGGGTGATCAATACTGTCTTATTGGTCCATATAAGGAATATTCAGCACGTACTGAAATTGAAGAGGCTGACTTTCCTTCTCACAACCCTTTACAACAAGCAGTACAAGTTTTGCGTGATCAAGGATATAAAGTAAGCTTTAATTGTAAATTTTTAAAATCATAAACTTGTACACACACGCAAATACATAAACATAATCTTCATAATTATTCCTGTCCAGTCAATCCTGAACCAGTCATTTAAGAGGCTGTAAATGTTTATCAATGATATATTCTATAGAGTATATTATTTGTCGTGTATAAGAATAAAAAAAGTTTGTTATATTTGCCATAATGGATCTAATGGATATAACAAATATAATTCAGCGACATGTATGACATTTTTTCTCAAATGACACATTTATATCAGCATCATTTCATACTTGTCTACTATTATTGAGAAATAAAGATTATATTTGTACTATATATCACAGAAAAGATAAAAATATCTCAGAATAAGTAAATAAATACATCATTGTGTTTTCAAATATATATTTTTATTTTTTTACATGATTAGATAGCATAATTTATTATTCATTAGTATTTTCCTTTGACTTAAATAAAGATTCAATTTTCCATGATATTATATTAAACTATTGTTGATGTCTTCTTGCATATGTCTGTTTACTTTCATTATTTTAATACATAAAATAATTTTGCAATCCAGAATATTTTTAAAATATAAATTATTATTGAGATTGTAACAGGAACATGGTTGGTGGATGGAAATCCTCAAATAATTTTATTTGATATCGGAAGTGCCGCCTGGAAACTAGACGAATATAAACAAGAATTATGGAATACTTGTAATCTTGGAATACCTCATCTCGATATTGAAGCTAATGATGCCGTGATTCTCGGATATTTAGTTTGTCAATTTATTACAGAATTTAGGTAAAACACAATACTATTACTCTTACAATTATACATATATAGCTTATAGGTCATTCTCCATTTTAAATCAACAAAAAATAAATTAATTGATTGCATGATTTTTGAGTTACATTTAAAAAAAAACTAAGTTGACCTTCAAATGACCTTGAAAAATGACCTTAGTTAAAATTCAAGGTTATCAACTTTTTTCCCCTCAAAATCATATAAATTTTGTTTCACGTATGTATTTTTTTCTACAATGTCTTGTTTTTGAGATATTTGTGATGTGCAATTAGAATGGAATTCCCTATATACATATACAGGGTATTTCAGACCGTCCACTCCTTTTATTTTGAAAAGGGATGGTGCTAGGAAGTTGGGACAAACATGTTTACCATAAAAGCCTATTTGAAGTTTCTGATGATAGTACTTTCATTTTTTGGGAAACCCCCGGAAATACCGGAAACGAGGGCAACTTAAAAATTTTAAATGGCAACATAGGGCAACATGGGTATGGCTTTTTTAGAAAGAAACTTTTGCTTGAAAAAAAATTTAATATTACTTACCGTTATCGAGAAATGACCAAAAAACGTTTGCAATTGTTGTGACGCTCGAACTTCTCAACTAAACATTAACATTTTAAATGCTTCTTCATTCGAAAAAGGCATGATTTTCATCAAAAAGAATATCAGTCACTACGCGATAGACACGTGTGCCAGGGACAAGGTTGTTCGCGCGCCGGGACAAGTCCGTGTTTATGTTTGGCCTGTACTTCGTATCACGAGTCTGACTCGTGTTTATTATGTTTGGTCCGTAATCCGTACCACGCGTCTCACTCGATATTTTAATGCAAGAGGTTGAGAAGTTTTAAATTCAGTCCCACATTAAAATTTTTAATCTTAAAGTTGGCAAATTTTATAACTTTTTCAAAGTTTGGGCAATTTTTTCTCTATAAAGAACTGAAAAAAACAAGTTGATATTTTTTTCCCCAAGAAGTACTCGTACTAAGGTAATAATATTTAAAAAAATCAGGTTTAGTATTATTATCTTTCCGAATGAAAGAAATTTCCCAATTATGGAAAAAATGTAATCGCGATTACCAACTTTTGAGAATTATGCAACTTACTATACACTAAATTTTATCAAAAGTCATACATGCTTGAAACTTCAACTTTCAAGCTTTAAAATGAAACTAAGCACAGCTCTCTATCCTTATTATGTAATAAGCTACAGGCATTTAAAAGGTGTGAAAAAATTGACATTTTACTGTGCCATGATGCATAAAATTATCTATAATTAAGAGAAAAAATAAAAAAAAATGTTTATGTTCTAGGAAATATATGCTACAAGCATGTAAAAAATTATAAAAATTAAAAATCATGCAGCAACCCTCTCTTGTTGATTTAAAATGGAATAACCCTTATGTATTATATTGTATATAATTTATCAATTTTGCTATAACAATGAAATAATAGAAAAGCAGCTGAAAGATATTCAAGCATTCCACCGAGAGTAGTCATACATTGTCACGAATGGCAAGCAGGTGTTGGGTTAATTGCTTTGAGAACAAGACATGTGGATGTGGCCACAGTATTCACCACTCATGCTACACTTTTGGGTAGATATCTTTGTGCAGGAAAAACAGATTTTTATAACCATTTAGATAAGGTAAAAAATCTCTCTCTTTCACTAGTGAGTATGTGTGTTTATATTAAATCATAATATGTGCGAAATTAAATTATTTCATATACAAAATGCGTGCGCGCGCACGCGCGTGTATGTGTACAGAATACTTTTTGTGGAAACTAACAAACTTCAGCAGTATATTCTAGAGGTATTCTTCAGGAAAAAAAAGGTCTTATATACTATAAATATATATAATATATAAATATATATATATAGATAAAATATATATAAGATATACTGTACATAAATGTATATTATGTATCCATATATATAGTGTATGTGTACAATTGGAAGGATGTATGCATACACATACGCATATACACACACACGACTTATTTTTTCATGTAGAATTATGTCCTCTCTGATTGTAGTACTAGTTATTGAATACTTTTTTTGTATATGAGTGCACGTCCAATACTTTTTATAGTTCAGTGTTGATGAAGAAGCAGGGAAGCGTCAAATATATCATAGATATTGTATGGAACGCGCAGCTTCACATCTAGCACATGTATTTACAACTGTTTCTGATATCACTGGTTTCGAAGCCGAACACTTGCTCAAACGCAAACCTGACATTATCACGCCAAACGGATTAAATGTAAAGAAATTTGCAGCATTGCACGAATTTCAGAATTTACATGCTGTTAGTAAGGAAAAAATACATGAATTTGTGCGAGGTCATTTTTATGGGTCTGTATTATATATATATGATATTCTCTAAAAGATACTATTTATACTATATTCGAATTTATGTATGTTTTTGCAGACATTATGATTTTGATTTAGACAAAACGTTATATTTTTTCATCGCTGGCCGATACGAATTTGGAAACAAAGGCGCTGATATTTTCATAGAAGCTCTGGCCAGATTAAATCATTATTTAAAAACATCTAGGCCTGATTTAACAGTGGTTGCTTTCCTTATTTTTCCTGCAAAAACCAATAACTTTAATGTTGAATCTCTTCGTGGTCATGCTGTGAGTTAATATTATTTTTTTATAATAGTAGTAATTGACAAGAGCTATTCGTTAATATTGCCTTAAATTACCATCAGGTAACTAAATCTTTACGAGACACTATCAACGATATACAGCAGAAAATAGGAAAACGGATGTATGAATTATGCCTCTCTGGTCGTATGCCTGAAGCTCAAGACTTGTTGCAAAAAGAGGATACTATTAAAATAAAACGGTCTGTTAATTATCAAAACAACATTATGTAGCGAGTCTTCATTTATTAATTTATTTTGTAGATGTCTGTATGCTCTTCAAAGGAATGGACTACCACCCATTACGACACATAATGTTGTCGATGATTGGAATGATCCAGTGTTAAATGCTGTTAGAAGATGTAATCTCTTCAATACTGTCCATGATCGCGTTAAGGTATATACAGGAGTTCCGGAGCGAAACCGACACTTTGCCAGCGTGTTCGGGAGATCATTCTAAACAAAAATGTTCCTAAATACTTTGTATATATTTTATACATTCCTATACGAGATTTGGAAAAGAGTAACCAGGCGAGATTAATGTGTTATTTATTTTATAAATTATATATATATCATTTACAGATGGTATTTCATCCAGAGTTTCTGTCTTCGACAAATCCACTATTTGGTCTCGATTATGAAGAATTTGTCAGAGGATGCCACTTGGGCGTTTTCCCCTCATATTATGAGCCATGGGGATATACACCGGCTGAATGCACGGTTATGGGTATTCCTAGCATTACTACTAATTTATCAGGATTTGGATGCTTTATGCAGGAACATATAGCAGATCCAATGAGTTATGGTATTTACATTGTTGATAGACGTTATATCGGTTTGGAAGCGAGCGTTCAGCAGCTTGCACAGTACATGTTTGACTTTGCGCGACTTAGTCGTCGTCAACGTATTATTCAGAGAAACCGTACAGAACGTCTTAGCGATCTCCTCGATTGGCGAAATCTTGGCATTGTAAGATGCGAATATACAGATTCCTACATTCATCTTTAATTATTTATCTTACATTGTCTTTTATGTACTTTCCACAGTATTATCGTCAGGCGAGAATAAAAGCGTTGACCACTGTATATCCAGAATTGGCATCGGAATATGCAGAGGGTGGAATTGGTCGATTCAATTATCCTAGGCCAATTAGCGAACCACCATCTCCATCATCTTCACGGCACACGACACCGGCTGCTTCTATACACGGTTCAGATGATGAGGATGAGGTTGATGATGAAAAAGAGGTAAGTAGCTTAAGTATAATATAAAATTTGGATATAAAATTTGATTAAAATAATTTTATATATTATTTATATGTATATTATAGCTAGAAGAATTGCGGCAATCAAACGGAAGATAAATACGAAAATAGTAATACAAAAGCGATAAGGACCTAAAATAAGAATGTACAATAAGATTCAAGATAATGTATGGAATACACAGTGCCAAAACATTAATTGTGAAGATTCCTCCATGAAGTGTATATATCTATGTATTCAAATTTTGAATGGCTGTTATTGCTGTCTTGTCACTGCCACGCAAAGCATAAAGTAGAATAGTTAAGAATAAACTAAAGATACATGCAGCAATAACTGTAATGATTCACAATTATTATGATCATTATGAGCAATGATATTATTACTTTTTATTAGAGCTTTATATTTCGTAATGGAATGATTTATCTATTTGATTGTTCAATCAAATTTTTTGATCATATATGGTGTCAGTATATTCAAATTCAAATAATATATTAATAATTTTAATATACTAAAGTAATCAGAAGTTTGAATAAAAGAGAAGATCGTATATATTCGCGTATTGCATCATATTTCAGACGTGCACGTTTATATGTTGTGTTTATATTTATGGGAGTCATACAGCCAATGAATCTGATATACATATACATAATTACACAATGAGAATATATTTCTGTTATGTAGATTATAATTTTATTAGAATTGGTACTTGAATAAAAGTTTCTACCTATAAGGTTTGAGTTATTCAATTCTTGTAATATAATATTACTCGCCTCGTTATTCACATAAGAAATAGCATTATAACAGTATGTTTCTATATTGTAAAAATATATTGATAACAAACTATGCTATAATAAATAAAAGATATTTCAATAATAATTAGAAATTTTACTTTGTATCAATTATTAACATAATATACAAAATATATATAAAATGGCCAAGTTACTTCCTGTACGACACAATTATAGAATACATTTGCATTTTTCGGACCAAATTTTATCTACTATATGTAAATTTTAAATAAATATTTACACACTACAAAAAACGAGTAATACATAATAATAACTTTATAGCTTATTATAATAAATGCAACAATATACAAAATATTAAATATAATATAATTTTGCATAATTTGAGAATATATGTGTTCAATTATAACAATAATAACAATAAGAGTGATAATTTGGAATGACTTTCTCATTGCATGGAGCTAGTTAATTATTAGATTCGCAATGAGATTCTGTGTTAGTCTGTATATTCTTTAACTCATCCACTTATATTTTCCTATACTAATAAACTATGTTAAAAATGTTGACATTAAATACAAAATGTTGTAATTTCTAATATGTTAATTATTATATAGCATATTAATTAGGAATTAAGTAACTCTACCAAGACTTTTGTTTTCTCAATTATGGGTGATACATATGAATAAACAAAAATTATAGAAACTAGCATCCATATTAGAAAAGTAATTGATCTCACTCAATATATATTTAACTAGTTTTATAATAATTTATCCTTGATTTAAAATATTCATGAACATTGCGTTAGAAATGTAATTCAGATAAACGAAAATTAATGATATTTCTGTAAGAAATAAATGCACAAGCATAATAAATACTATTGTGCCATTATTTTAACCTAAATGGTGCTTACATATTACGCATTAAATACTAGAATTTTATGAAGAACATTAGAAAAGAATAAATAAGACATTAAAATGAAAGATACAAAATGCTTAAAAATTTAAAAAAGTGTTATAATCATTGTATAGTTATAATGTATTTTTAATATTTTGATATATTATTTGTTAATTAAGCACAAAATAGTTGAATTAAAATCGATAATTTTATATAACTGCAGAAGCTTGTCTTTTTTTAATAATACATTTATATGAAAAAATATGCAGATGTAGTTTAATTCCTATTATATAATATGTAATTACAATATGTAATTATTATATGTATCATATATTATGAAAACTTAAGTAGCAACTATGATTTTCTCATTCAAGCTTTATTCTTTAAAAAGAAGTTTAATATTATCATATGAAAGTTATATATGACTTACAAAGAACATATCAACTATCCGGAATCGATTTGACTCTCCTTGAAATATGTTTTTAAACAACAATCTAATAGCGAATTGAATCACCTGCACTCATCGTGCACTAAAGATTGCTATCAAGAGACAAAGTAGTGTCTCGCGCCAAGGGAGGACATGCAGAGTCTCGAAAAATTGTAATCCCCAAATTTAAGACACGAGATATTGTCTCGAAAAGTCATAAGACTGAAATAATACAATATTTAATATAATATAGTAATAATACAATATTTTTTTCTAAAAGAACATTTATGGATAGTTGGATCAGGTAATCATATCACATTACTTTTTATATCACATCAAACTAGTATTTATTTATTATCAATAAATCATCAATGCAGTATTTGTTCTAGAAATTCTTCCTGAAGAAATCAATCTACTCTGTAAATATTTTTCCTATGAAAGTAATAAGAACTGTATGCAAGATTTGTTTACAAAATAAACTTTACATAATAGAATGTTCCTTCAAAGCAGCAAAAAACATCATTATAAAATAATTATAATGATTATACTGATGCAAAAATATATATAGAGTATATGTTCTTACAATTGCAAGATAACTTGTATAATACATACAGCTTTATGAAATAAATGAGTCCATTGAAAAACAGCAAGAACTGAACAGGATGTCCTATTTAATTGCACACCACAAATATTTCAAAAACAAGACATTGTAGAAAAAAGTATATGTTCTTACAATTGCAAGATAACTTGTATAATACATACAGCTTTATGAAATAAATGAGTCCATTGAAAAACAGCAAGAACTGAACAGGATGTCCTATTTAATTGCACACCACAAATATTTCAAAAACAAGACATTGTAGAAAAAAATATGTCAAACAAAAGTTTGAAGATTCGGAGAGGGAAAAGGATGAGCACATTGAATCTTTCAAGTGACTTTTTTTAAGGTCATTTCAAGGTCAACTTCGTTTTTTTTTTTTAAATAAGAATGGAGAATTTTTATTGAATTATTTGATAGAGCATGAAATTCTACGTAAAAGTTGTCTGAGATACGATGGGTAAAGTTCATAATTTACAAGATATTTAACAATTATTATTTTTGACTTAATTACTTACTTGTTTCGTTCGACAGATAACAGAAACATTTAAAACAATCAGTTTTTTGTAAACACTAGGTGCACATATTTGACCACATTTTTTAGGTGCACATATTTGACCACGGGGAAAATTAAAAAAATCTTAAAACAGAAAAGTCGTAATTATCATTTAAAAAATTTTTAAGAACAACCTTTTCCGTTGCTACCGAATTCTCCGAGTTGTAATAAAAATGAATTGGTAATAAATTAATGTTATGGCAGATTATTCTTTAAATAAAACCATTGATATCTGCTAGTCCTTATAGAGAGTGCGGTGAAAATTATATGAGAGCTGCATGCATTTATTGTAATAGGTGTCTATCTCGACTGTACGACAATTTATCGAATTGTGCTGCGTTTACATGTTTACAACAACACGAGCGTTACGTCATCAAAGATCTCGAAGAAATCACAATAATGTGTCGAAATCGATGCTCATTCATTAGCTATTTTGGCTATTATTCATCTTAATCCTTATGTAAGTTTGCGACAAACATGAATTAGAAATACTTCGTTCAACTTGCAGCAGAATATTACGATCTGTCAGATACCATCTATACCACATAATGTTAGTACAACAATAACATAATCAGGATTATGTACGATGTATGAGATTTTGGAGATGGGTATAGCATCAAATACAGTTGCAGCCAGATTTTTTAAGTATGTAATTTTTAGTGATGAAGCTACGTTTTATAATAATGCGTTTTATAATAAATCGCCATAACAGTTATTATTGGTCAGCAAATCCTCATCTGGATATGTCAGCTAAATCATCAAAATAATTGGTTGGTTAATGTGTGGTGTGGGATTGTAAATGGACGTATTATTGGACCTCACTTTTTTGATAATCATATAACTGGTCGAACTTATTTACAATTTTTACAAAATAATTTGCCATCTCTCTTAGAAGATTTTCCATTAAACATTAGATTGTGATTATGATTTCAACAGGACGGGGTTTCATCTCATAATGTACATGAAATAACAACACATCTAAAATGTTTGATAATGGTTTGGTTTGTTGAATTGATCGTTCAGATCCTGTTTCATGGCCAGCAAGATCACTCGATCTTAGCTCACCTAATTTCTTTTTATGGGGTTATCTTACAGATATTGTGTATCGCGATCCACCAACAACGCCATTTGATATGAAAACTCGTATTAGAAATACTTGCAGAGACATTCCGCAGCGTGCTTCATTGGCTACAATAGACATTTAAACGTTTCCGATTGTCACTGTGTCCGTTTACAACCGCCGTGTGTCCGTTTCTTATTGTATCCGATTGGGCCTGTGTCCGATTCATTCAACCTGCTGTGTCCGATTGATTCTGGGACCTTCCCTCAAACACCCTAAAAGTGAGAGACAAGAAGACTCACTATATCAAGCACCCCAAAGAGATTAGATTCTCGCTATATCCAAATCGTTGATCTCGAGTAACGCTAATTGTGGATTCCTAAAAAAGTTTTTACAACTCGTTAAAATTAAAAAAAATCATACAAATGTCATTAATTGTATCTCAAAATGTATTGAGTTTTTGCCGCATGTGCTTTAGATCATTCTACTGTATAGAATTTGACATTCTTTCGAATTCAGAAAAAATAATTTTTTTTTAACGATTCAGTGACCTTTAAAATTCCCACTTTTGAAATTTTGAAGGTCAGCAAATTTTATGTGTAGAATCAAGGCGTTTGTTTGATTAATTGTAAGTTAAAAATAATAATTGTTAAATATCTCGTAAACTATGAACTTTACACTGCACATATCTTAGACAACTTTTACGTAGAATTTCATACTCTATCGAATGATTAAATAAAAATTACCCATTCCTATAAAAAAAACAAAGTTGACCTTGAAATGGCCTTGAAAAAAACCACTTAAAAGATTCAACGTGCTCATTCTTTTCCCTCTCCGAATCTTCAAACTTTTATTTGACATACTTTTTCTACAATGTCTTGTTTATGAGATATTTGTGGTAATTAAAATGGGACACCCTGTATTTAGGATATGTTTATGGAATATATTGTTTGTTTAGATTCAGAAAGAACTATACATTTGCAGGATTTGTTTATGGAATAAGTTTATTCATTTATGGAATAGATTTATTATTTTAGAAGCAAAAGGATTATAAACAGGATTTATCTATGGAAGAGATTGTTCTTTTGAAAACAGCAAGAATTTCTAGAAGAAATACTGCATTGATGATTTATTGATAATAAATAAATACTATTCTGATGTGATATAAAAAGTAATGTGATTACCTGATCCAACTATCCAAAAATGCTATCCAGAAGATAAGTGTATAGCTTTACTTCTTTATAAGCAAACTTCTGCAATAAATTAGCTTAATAATTTTAAACTCTGTATATACGTTTATTAAAATAATTTTAATCTTCACACCTGCTTATTGTAAAATGTATTTATATATATTAAATATTTATATATTTAATATTTTAAATGATATAACTTATGAATTGTATATTTAAAATAATAATTAAAGAAAGATGTATATTATTTATCTTATTTTTGAAAAGAAAGATGTTGAAAGTATGCTACATTGTATAATACTGATATTTATATACATACACACGCATGCACACGCATATGTATACATATAAGTTTAGTATTATACAGGGTGTCTCGAAAGGTAAGGTCAACCGACTAGGAGGTGAAAGAGGAGCATGAGTAGAATACATAATGTAGATAAAATTTTTTCGAATTTGCTATGGTTTAGAAAATACAGAGCTTTAAAGGGGTGTATAAAAAATGTTGAAACCCCTTCATATTTCAAAAAATACGCATTTTCGAAAAAAATAACTGTAAAAAATATGTCACTTGAACAATAAATTAGAAACAGTACGTAGTATCTCTTTCTTATCAGTGCAACTGTACATTCAAATAGCTCTATCTCGGAAATCGTTCGGAATAGGACACTCATTTGTATAAACTTTTTTGCTAAAAATGATCGATACTATCACCTCCTAGAGTAGTGACCTTTCCTCCTGGGACACCCTGTATAAGCGTTAGCTTTGAGGGATTGTTTTACCTTAAATCTCAAAAAGTGCATGTAAAAAAGTACGTGTTTCTTAGATTTTTGTGTTTAACAATATATTTCAAGGAGAATCAAATCGGTTCAGGACAATTGTGACATGTCCCTTGTTAATCAACAAATGTAATAATCTTAACTAAAATAATTCCATAATTTAAAAGTGTTAAAAGTATTAAATTTGATTAAAGTATAGTTCATTGATTCTGAAATAATCACTTATTATAGGCAATTTTTATCGTCGACGGATTTGAGAAGCTTGATTCGTACTTAATGCAATGATTATAATTAGATGCTTTTATTTTATACTGGCAAGTTTATGCTGCGTATTTTTTATTACGATTTTTTGCAAAGCTTTAATCATGAAGAAAGGATGGTATTCCTTTAGACTATTAATACATACAACCTTTGGTTACATAAGAACATTAACATTAATTATGATGTTATCATACAAGTCTCATCGACACACACGCACGTACGCCCAAGCGCAAGCGCGCGCGCGCGCGCCCACACACACACATACACACACACACACACACACACGAACATGTGTTTAAAAACTATTCTATTAGTCTTTAGTTAATTGGCATTTCATGGCATATGACCTCAAAATACAGTGGATGAGTCATGATCAGTTCTATATTTAACAGTGAAATGTAATCTAATTATTTTTTATATTTACTCAATTTATGTTATGACTTCTCTAAGCAAATATAGATTACATAGACTAATTTCAGTATCGATAGTAGTTGAAAATAATAATTTATATTCTCTTATCATATAAAAACGATGACAACGAATTTTGTGTTATAATATTGCATACATCAAGTATTAATTAATTTTATCGAATTTAAGAATGAATTAATTGCAGCAAAAGCGAGTATAACCGACCAGTAATAAAAGAGAAAATTTTCATGCAATTATGATAAGCATATGAAGTTTTTGCGAGATCGTATTTTTTCCATTTTTTAAACATTTAAATTTTTTAATCAAAAAGTTAGAGAATTATCAAGAATACAATGTTTAAAAGGAGACTGCCACGAGACACATTCTTTGCATTATCTCTGATATGCCAATACATTAAATATGAAAATGATCGTATTCCTCTTAGCAATGGACGGATTTTACGTATGACTTGATTGAGTTTCTCCCATCCGCTGTTGCATCATAGTCAAAAGTAATTCGGAATACTGCTGCATCATATTAACTATTTTGCCCTGATCCTGACCTGCGAGTAATTCTTGAAACTTCGCAGTCGCCTCGTTGGTAATGATACTCTTGCTATTTCCGTCGTTATGATTCTCATTACCAGCAATGACCAATCTTAAAGTACGCATGGTTTCGTTGACAGACGATTCCAATCCTCGTAGCATCGTGTCCTTATCGATCGCTTCTGTAGAAGGGTCATCATCATTGTTTATCGTCAAACGTTTGTATAGTTGCACAACATTATCTGCAGTTCGCATGAGTTCGTCCGCGATCGTATTACACAATTGTGTGGATACTGTGAAAATGCAAATATCAATATTAGGTATATCTTATAAATTTGACAGGACAAAGAGTATGATAGTATAAATGATATATCATGCAAGCGGGCAGATTACATTGCTTCTAAAATCTGTATGAGATCATGCTATTATAACTGATGCTATATATCGAGTTACATAATCTTCTAATAACGAATTTTTGAGGTCTATTAATGATTTGAAGAAATATTATCGTGAGTTTTTTAATGATCTACTTATGATTTCTTATAGTGTAATAATCAAAACTATACAAATTAAAAATGTATATGATACAAATTTATATACAGGTTGGGATACTTGAAATTATCATCTTAATTTACATCGATGTTATTATCTAAAGAAAAATGAGTTAAACTAAAATTGCATGGTTTTAAGAGAGATATAAAATGGATGAAACAATATTTTTTTCGGTGACGTTTCGGATTTAAAAGGTGACTTGAGTTTCTAAATGGAAACATGCTTTTTTATAGTAGAATTTTATTACATATTTTTCATCATGGATTGTGATTGTCAGACTCTGATGATTATTTGCAGGAAGAACAAAATGACAAGAAGAAGAAACCATCACTCTTTTACTAATGTTAATGTCATTTATAGAAAGTAACTCAAACACCATTATATTAATTTTATATAAATACAAACAGAACTAAATATTACAGATAATATATATATTGCATAAGTGTTACTTCCAAGTAAATAAACAGGGATGTATGTAGTGAGGGTGACACGAGAGAGTCCAGAGTCTGGACTCCAGACATATTCCTAGCAATCATATATCTGAGACAGAGGCACTGTGATGTATCTATGTAGAGCATTTGTACATTTTTCAGCTCAACAACTAATCTCTAGAAAACAATATTGTGTCATTGTTACATCGTAGTTACATATAACATATAAAGTATTAAATATTAATAATAATTATATATTAATTTTAGTTTTAATAATGTATTTAATATAATATTATATTAATTTCTATTTAATTTATAAAATTTGTAATTAATTTTATTGAAGTATTGAAATATTTTAATATAACTTTTTTCTTTTATTATATGTATATTTGATACCATTGATATCATATTGATATCTCATTATGTACTTTAATTTCTAGTTTTTAAATGTTATATAATGTATTTACAAAATATCATTTATGCAATTTTTTATAACTTAAATTTTCCACTGGGAAGTGTAGACATAATTCACAACTTCAATGGCTTCCGGTATTCTATTGGTCACAGTGTTTGAGCTACGAATGCCTTGTCTAATTATAGAGATTAGTGGTTTTGTACATTGCTCTCTTCGTTACACAATACTGGAATGGGCGATGTAGAAAAAACAAAACAGCGAAAATAAGAATATGAGGCAATCGTTTTTTTCTTTTCTTCTCCCTATTCTCAATTGTACAATCGCGCAAAGAAATCAATGTTGCTGGCAACTCATCTGTTGCCCTTTTTTACTAATGCTGATTCCTTACTTCTAACAGAACCGCAATTATATTTTTTCCTACGTGAGAATTACCTTGTCGTAGCGTCAGTTTTGACTGTTAAGAATTAATTAATTAATTAATTAAGAATAATTATTAATTAATTAATTACGAATTTTTAAATGCGCAATTGCTTCTGTAATGTTTTCTAGTACGAACCCGAGGTCAAAAAAGCCTCCGGACAAGGGCAAGCGACCCCCCCTCTCCCCCGAAGCTCCTCCGCAAATCGGAGCTTCGTAGTAGAAGGAAGGATGAGACGGTGTACGGAGATGTCCTTCCTGGTCCTCCCGTCTAATCTCACCTCCTTTCCCCTTGGGTAGTTGGCCGGCCGATGTCTATCTTTTTTCTCCCCTGTAGGGAGGGACGAACGGCCGGCCGACATTGAAGGTCTGCCGCCTCTGAGGCGAACATTCGAGGAGGATAGTGAGGTAGGGCGCGAGAGCGCTAGTCTGTTGGGGGCCCCGGAAGTAATGCCTAACGGCGATTCCTGGGGTCCCCCACTATAGGCCGAAAGGTAGACCTTGCGGGAGAGATTTTTAGCCGGTGAGAGTCCGGCATAACCCGCCACACCGGGTGGCGGGTGTGCATAACGCATTTTCCTTTTCCAACGTAAAACAAAAAAAAAAGACGTACGAACCATCGCCAATGTGTTTACAGATCTCGCGTTCAATAGGTTTGAAAAAAATGATGCGGTTGCAATTAAAGCACAGAAAAGTTATACAGGTGCTGATTGAATTAAAGTTTCCTCTGATCGATCATTTCAAGCATGCACTTTTTCTCTCCATATGATTTCCTCCTCTCCTGATTTTACAAGCGGAACTCTAAGAACCTGCTAATCGCCCAATGTGAAAATGTTCTTCTATCTCAATTGAAGTTACGCCTATCCGAAGTTTCCGTTGGCCTATATCTGCCGTTGCTATATGATCCTCACCCAGTCAATTAAGTTTGTTCGAACAGATCTTGCCAAGTGTCTGCTACAAATTGTCAGCAAAAAGACTACAAATTTGATACAGAAGCTGTTATTACTAATTAAGTTGACAGATTAAGGCAGAAATCGAGAGCAGGATCCGATAACTCACATTGCCAATTAGCTAGTTGAACACTAGGACCTTCTGATTAATCAATTGTGCTGATTAATAGGTATCGGTTGATGTATGGATATTTGGTATTAGGATGTATGCTAATCATAGAATTTATATAGGCGCCTTTCCCTATAGATATACACATAAAAAAGAGAATAATTTTTTCGAGCGAGATCCGATAGCCCACATTGCCAATTGGCCGAGCACCCGAGCGGGTTTTAGTCAGTAGGAATCCGACATACCCTCCGATTCTTTCCTGAGGGGGGACCTATGCAAGATTTCCCATAAAAAGTCATTCAAAGTTAATCAAGGTCACAGATAAAAAAAGATAGGTATATTATTTTAATTTGATTTATTATGATTTATTTCAGTATTATAATGTCTATTTATTTGAGGAGGTGTTTGAATATTGATCTCCTTGTAAACATTTAACTCGATAGCGAAAAGATGATCGCACTTTTATTAGTACGTTTGAAGTTACTTCGCTGAAGATTTGATGAATCCGAATCTTCATATCGTCCTGTGCTGTAGGAGATGACGATATCACCCAATCTTTGGTCCCCATAGAAAATAATCAAAGGAAGTTAGATCAGGTGACCGGAATGGCACATTATAGGACCTCTTCGGCCTATTAATTTTCCGGGAAAGATTTCATTCATATGTCTTTTGAACATAATGGATTATGTGGTAGGCCACCATCATGTTGTATCCATATCTTCAAACGCTTATTTAATGGTAGTTCTTTTCTAATAAAGGGCCTGAAAAGGAAGATAGGATTGCTGCGTACTCTTATCTCGACAAGGCTGCAATATTGCGTTACGGTAGAAGAATACGTGAAAAAATAATGACTACGACCCATAGTTTAAAGGAACTCGACTTTTCAAGGATAAAATGGTCGGAGTATTGTTATTGTCAGAATATCTTCCCAAAGAATATAAGCCATTGATAATGGGCCTCGAAAGCTCGGGCACTCTTATAACCGCAGACGCCATGAAGGTTAAGCTATTACAAGATATACGACAAAATCATTCACAATCTACTGGTAAAACGGAAGTGATATACACTAAGATGGGCGAAAAGAATAGCAAAGACAAAAGCAAATTAAGAAAATGCTTTGTCTGTGGAAAAACGGGTCATCTCGCCGTGAAATGTTAGAGCAGGACACGAGAAGGAAACAAGAGCAGAGAAGAAAACAACACAAAGCGTTTGCCACCTTCAAGGAAACGAGAAAGGAGTTCTCAGAGATAGCATCAGCGGATATTCTTGAATCTTCTTCTGAAGATTTTAATTCCCTTTTGTCTAACATCAAAACTGATTTTGATTCATCTAGCAAACAAGAACTAATATCAATAATCCAGGATGTGGAAAATTCTGAAATTCCGCCCGTTGACGATGACTATACTGTGAAAGTATCTTTAAAAGATGATTCCGTCCACGCGTACGCGCCAAGAAGATTTGCTTGGGCAGAGTTTGCAGATAAGGGAAATTATAGACGACCTGTTAAAAAGGAATATTGTTAAGTATAGTTCATCTCCTTATTGCGCTAGAATTGCATCGGTGCGAAATAAAAACGGCTCTATGTGGCTTTGCGTAGATTTGAGACCTTCAAATAGTAGAATGATGAAGCAGAAATACCCGTTTCCACTAATCGAAGATTGCCTTTCTCATTTGAGCAATAAATCCGTGTTTACTCTTTTAGATTTGAAGGATGGATTCCACCACATTAAAATCTACTCTGAACACACAAAGTATTTTTCATTCGCCATACCGGATGGCCAATTCGAATATGCTAGACTCCCCTTCGATTACTGCGAGTCACCAGCAGAATTTCAGAGTAGACTTATTCAAATCTTAAGGTGGCTACACACTCGCAGTTAAAACTGAGCGATCTAACTGTACAGTTGAAACTGTTCAGATCGGCCGGATTCACATAGTGCACACACATTTTCAGTTAAATCTATCAGATATTTCAGTTCAACTTTAGATCATGGCGACGACAAACGACGCTTTAGCGGTGGTCGGTTTATTACTAGCTAAAAGCAAACGGTATAGGCAGTCTAACCATACCCAGTTACGACACTGAGTGTCGGCACCTTTGATCTAGTTGTCCTCAAGTCACGTGGTATGTCGCCATATTGTTATACGTACCGGCGCTACGATTCAAATGTACATATGTAATAAAAAAAAGTTTTCTGTGCAATTTGAATTATAATTCAAAGAATTTGTTAAAGTAGAAGAAATAAAAACAATACTTCTGCATAATACGTATCATAATACATATCAGAAGATATAATAATTGAGGTTGCCTATGATATTTTATGATTACCTATGGCGCAGCCATGTTGTTAAATGTACGAATTCGCACATGCGCACTAAAATTTTGTTCCAGGTTGGATGGCTGAGTGTCGCAATTGGGTATGGTTAGACTGTGGTATAGGCGTAAAAAGCGTAGCATTTGGTGCAAGGAGTGGTTGAAGAAAAGTGAACGTTACTCACATATAAACTTGCTAAATAAGCTAAAATTTTTATCCTAAAGATTGGCATAATTATCTTAGAATAAATAAGGATATCTATTTAAATATTCTATCAAAATACTAAAAAAATGATTATTATTATAATTATAATAATGATTATAATTTATTATTTTGTAAATTATAATTATTTTTAGTTTCTGCCACCGACTTCGACTGACACGACTGAATGTGTTGGTCGGTACACACGTTCTGATTTAACTGTACAGTTACGCATCTGTACAGTTTATCAATTGATTTATTGTATTCGCTCAGTCCGACTGTACTGTTAAAAAAACTGCGCAGATTTATCATACAAACGTACCGATAAAACTGTGCAGTTTCAACTGTACAGTTAGATCGCTCAGTTTTAACTGCGTGTATGTAGCCGTCTTTACAGTCTTTAATTCGTGAAGATAAAATCATAGTATATATAAATGATATATTAATCCTATCTTCCTTTACCAAAGATAATCTTATGGTTTTGAAACAAGTGATGCTATTGCTCAAGCGACACGACTTCCAGTTAAATTTTAACAAATGTCTTTTCTTAAGAGAAACCATAGAATATTCAGGATATATTATTTCACCTTCGGGTATTACGCTAAGTTCTAGGCACATTAAGGCTGTGAGAAATTTTCCTCTGCCTAAAAAAGTGGAAATTCAAAGATTCCTTGGTTTAATTAACTACTTTAGAAAATTCATTAAAAATTATGCGTCTAAGGTTAAACCCCTCACCGACTTGCTGAAAAAGTCTTCTACATGCAAGCTCGATGAAAGTTGCATAATGGCATTCGAGTCACTCAAAAATGAACTAGTTTCTTCATCCGTTCTATGTGTGTACAATCTACTCGCCGCCACGGAGGTCCATACCGATGTTAGCACAACTGCTATAGCTGGCATTCTATTACAGAAACAGGAATCTAACAATTGGGCGCCGGTTGCCTATTACAGCCAATGTACGAATAAAGCGGAAAAGAACTATCATAGCTTTGAGCTAGAGATGCTCACTATCGTTAAAACTGTTGAGATTCCATATTTATTTATACGGTCTTGACTTTACAGTCATCAGTCAGATTGTAACTCAATTGTACATGCGGTTAACAAAGCCTGTTTAAACCCTAGAATCGCAAGGTGGATTCTGAGGTTATAAGATTATAGATTCAAAGTCAAGAATCGTGATGGACGCCATATGGCGCCCGTAGACGCCTTAAGCAGAATCGTGTGTTTTATTGACTCTATCCCATTAGAGAAAGAGTTACAATACAGACAACTGCAGGATCCTGGATTAAAACGGTTAGCGGACAGCCTTAAACACGAGGATCATAATAAGTTTGAACTGATTGATGGTCTAATATTTAGAAAAGGTATTCATAAGCAAAAATTTGTCGTTCCCGATTCTATGGTTACCAACATAATTCATGTATACCATGACGACATGGCACATTGTGGGTTTGAGAAAACCATTCGAGGTGTTTCAAATAACTATTGGTTTCCATCTCTTAAGAAAATAATTCGCAGTCATATCGATAACTGTTTAATTGCTAATTCAGCCAATTTTCACGAGGATAAACTACAGGTCACAGACACACCGTCTCTCCCCTTTGAAATATTTCACATGGATCATTTTGGGCCGATTAAGGAGTCAATTGATGGATACAAGCATATCCTGGTTACTGTCGATGCTTTCTCACGTTTCACCGTTCTCTCCAACTCAAAACTACGATCTCGAGAGAAGTAATTAAAGTATTGTCTAATCTATTCCAACTTTTGTTTTCGGGCCACAATTATTTCCGATAGAGACTCGGCCTTCACCTCGTTAGAATTCGCTGATTTTCTAAAAATATATAATATAAAACATCATCTAGTCGCCGTAGCCGCTCCGTGGGTTAATGGTTTAGTCGAGAAGATAAATAGATTTCTTAAGTCGTCTCTCAAAGAATTGGTTGACGATCACGGATGCTGGAATGTTCATCTAGATTCTCTCCAGTATGTGATCAACAACACATATCATGCGTCCTTGAGGGCCTCCCCCTCCCAAGTACTCTTGGGCACAGAGCAGCGCAACAACGCTGACGTCAAGTTAATTGATTTTCTCAATAAAATTGCTCACAATAAATTAGAATTTCAAAAAGACAGAGACTCCTGTCGTGAATTGACCTTAGAAGTCACCAATAAAATCAAAGAATATAATAAAGTCTATTATGATAAGAGACACAAGACCTACTAAATATAAAGAAGTGACCTTGTTTTAATTAGAGATACAGCCCTTAAGGCTGGTGAAGACAAAAAACTTAAATCTAATTATAAAGGCCCGTACCAACAAAAACAGACACGTCGAACTTTAAACATGGCAAACTTTATTCGGAACAGATGCCCCACGAGTAGGTTGAAGGGAAAAACTTCGTATGAAGCGTGGTACGGAAAACCACCGAACGTGAGTTATTGCAGGCGTTTTGGATGTGAGCTACACATCCTGGACCAGACCCCCAATAGAAGCAAATTGGAACCGCATTCGAAGAAAGGGATTTTCGTCGGCTATAGCCAGCAGTCAAAGGGATACCGAGTTTGGATTCCAAGCGAGGGAAAGGTTCAGGTATCGAGGGACGTAAAGTTTCTGGAGATGTCCGATCAACCAAACAACCTTGCCGATGACCTCCACCTAGAAAAACACGATCTCCAAGACAAAACAAAATCCATAAGCGGGAGTAGCACGCCGAAGTACCTGGACAAATTTTCCAACGAAATTCAACTGGTCGGAAGCCACGGTCGACCGGACAACGACGCAGACGGCGCAAGCAACATTGAGGAAGAAGATTTCCTAAGTCTGAGCGATAGGGAAGGAGAAGAAGAGAATCTCCCAGAACCTCCTCCCGTCGACCAACCCGATATCGCGAGGCGAGGTCCAGATAGACCTCGAAAGGTGCTGTCAGGACGACCGGGAAGACCCCGTAAAGTATACCAAACTGTTGGAGGAGAGGACCAAACCAACATGGCGTTCTTGGCCGAAATTCCTGTAGATCGAGCGTTGTCCAGTACGGAATCAGAGGAGTGGATGCGCGCCATAGTGGAAGAGGTCAAAGCGGTACTCAAGAATGGAGCCTGGAAACTAGTGAAACGATCGGAGGGACGAGGGAGAGATCGTCGGAAGCCGTTTCGTGCTTCGAAACAAATACGGCGCCGGTGAAACTCTGGAAAAACGGAAAGCCAGAGTCGTCGTGAAAGGATTCTCACAGCAACCAGGTAGAGACTTCCATACTTTATTATAGTGTTTTGGAAAGCTCTCGAGATAAGCTACAAGAGTATGTAATGAAAAATAGGGAGTTCCATTTAAGAAATTGAAGGTGACCTTCACACGATCTTCAAATGACTATCCACGGTCAAACCAATGGTAACATCTTAAGGCCCCCTCGAAACCATACAACTTTTGTATGAAACATTTTTGTCTTAAACTTATGGATTTTGAGAGATTTCAGTGCGTAGATTAAAATGGCCTACCCTGTATACAGGGTGTCCGGAGTCAATCGCATCACCCTCGTGTGCTGATAGAGCAGGTTAAACCGAGTAAGAAAGTCCTCTACCGTTTTGCGATCTTCGCAATAATTAATGAGAAATAAATTAAACAAGATCGGCCAATACGCGCGAGTTCAAGCGCGCGGCGAGAAGAGACAGCCCACGCGGGGGTCCAGCGTTATGCATTGCTCGTATTTATCCATTGTCCTTTGTAGAGTGCTCCTCCCCGCTTTGTCGCGTGCGTAGCAACCGCGTAAACATTAGGCTTTTATTTTCGCCGCGCGACAAGAATCACGTAAACAGTAGGAGGTCTCTTCTCACCGCGCGCTTTTACTCGCACGGATTGGCCGCTCTTTTTTATTTAATTTCTTATTAATTATTGCGAAAATCGCAAAACGGTACAGGACTTTCCTATTCAGTTTAACTGCCTCTACCTGCACGTGACGGGTGGGACGATTATTACCGGACACCCTGTATATACATATATATATTATCAGAGAGAAGCATGAGAGCGGTCATCCCCCCGATTTTGGTGGAATGCGTATTCAAGACGCCTCTATGTCCATAAAATATGTGGACATTGAACTACTTAACCATGTCCCAATGGGTAACATGCTATGTGCATGGTTTTTGGTTCTGTTCTGTGCTATGTCCATAATTGTGGATCTAAAATATCGAAATATCATGAATTTATTTACATGTTTTATTAACTGCGCGTAACGTTTTGGCATTCTAATATATACTACGATATAATACAGTGATATATAAATTATTACTGAAGTATTTTTACGTATATCCACATGTGCAATGAAATCAATTTTCTTCAATCAATTTTTTTTAATAAGTCTTAATTGAATATAATGTAGAAAATATATGCAATATAAATTACTTTCACTTTTTCTTATTCTTGGAACAAAGGTATCAAGCATTTAAGCAATCGTGCATTTTAATCAAATTATGGTTTTAATTTATAGCTTTTCAAATTAATTTTTTTATATTAATTAATTTTTTACTTATTAATTTAAATAATTTTTTATTTATAAATTCGATTGGATGCGTAGTCTTTTGAAAATAAACATATAAACAATAGGTGCGCTCCGCTTGACGCTATATTTTCGCTTCGAAGACTAACTGTAAGATTCTTCACTAAAAATTATCCGATTTATGTCGTGTTTGATGTCGTTTTAGTTAACTAAAACTTCTATTTTGCATTTAATCGGCTTGAAAATAATCTTAATGGATTAATGAGATTTTTGCGATTAAAATGACATCAAACACGACATAAATCGGGTAATTTTTAACTAGATAGGTAATTAAAATTTTGATTACCTATCTAGTTAAAAATTACCCGATTTATGTCGTGTTTGATGTCATTTTAATCGCAAAAATCTTATTAATCCAGTAAGATTATTTTCAAGTCGATTAAATGCAAAATAAAAGTTTTAGTTTTCATTTCATAACATGTTTACATGTTTACGAATGTGTTTCGATTCTCGGATGAGCTTATCTTTCCGAGCTGATCTAGCGCGTCGAGTGTGAGAGCGAGAGCGAGATCGCGAGTAGAGAGCGAGCAAGATGACCTATCATGAAAGAGTTCCGAAGTCTCTTACAATGGGCTCTCCCCATCCATAGCAATTCACGAATGTAAACATTTTTGAAATGAAAACTAAAACTTCTATTTTGCATTTAGTCGGCTTGAAAATAATCTTAATGGATTAATGAGATTTTGGCGATTAAAACGACATCAAACACGACATAAATCGGATAATTTTTAGTGAAGAATCTTACAATTAGTCTTCGAAGCGAAAATATAGCGTCAAGCGGAGCGCACGTATTGTTATATGTTTATTTTCAAAAGACTACGCATCCAATCGAATTTATAAATAAAAAATTATTTAAATTAATAAGTAAAAAATAAATTAATATAAAAAAATTAATATGAAAAGCTATAAATTAAAACCATAATTTGATTAAAATGCACGATTGCTTAAATACTTGATACCTTTGTTCCAAGAATAAGAAAAAGTGAAAGTAATTTATATTGCATATATTTTCTACATTATATTCAATTAAGACTTATTAAAAAAAATTGATTGAAGAAAATTGATTTCATTGCACATGTGGATGTACGTGAAAATACTTCAGTATATAATAATTTATACATCACTGTATTATATCGTAGTATATATTAGAATGCCAAAACGTTACGCGCAGTTAATAAAACATGTAAATAAATTCATATTTCGATATTTTAGATCAATTATGGACATAGCATGGAAAGAATCAAAAACCATGCACATAGCATGTTACCCATTGGGACATGGTTAAGTAGTTCAATGTCCACATTTTATGGACATAGAGGCGTCTTGAATACGCGTTCCACCAAAATCGGGGGGATGACCGCTCTCATGCTTCTCTCTGATATTATATATGTATATATATATATATATATATATATATATATATATATACAGGGTGTCCCAGAATGATGGGGACTAATCTCGTGTGCAGATAGAGCGGACTGAATTGAGTCGAAAAGTCCTCTACCATTTTGCTAAATTCACAATAGTTATTGCGTTATTAATTAAAATATCTGAGCTAATGAGCGCGTGGAAAGTGGTAGGCCGGAATCGATAGGCATGTAAGATGGCTTATTTGTTTATGTCTCTTAGCAATAAAAGCATCATCTGAGCAAGAGGTGGAGTCACGCAACGAACGGCGAGCGACGCGTGATATTTGTTGCTAAGAGATGTAAATAAATCATAATATATCATCATAAATCAATTTTTTTATGATCACATTTAATGTCCTTTTTTCCATGCTCATTGTTTCTTATCTGACTATTTTAACAAATTTTAACCTCGTTGGTGTCAAACTGTCAGATCATGCGCGCATGAGTTCAGTGCTGTTTCCTAGTGCTGCCCTAATTTAATGTTGCCCTAAGATTGGTCGCATGTAATCAGTGCTAACTAGTTACTGCACTGTTACTGTGTTGGGGCGGCACCAGCACAGAATCAGTGTCTGCAGAATTCGCTAGTAAATAAATGAATCTGCTAAGATACGTTCTCTTAAATGTATATGGTCAGAAAAATTACGTTTTATTTAGTAAACTTTTTTCGTTAATAACTTTTCAATAAACAACGAGCGACGCTTAAATCCTTTTGATACTTAGGACAGTGACCTTGACAAGATATGTCAGGGGGAGGGGCTCCGCTCGCCCACGTGTTCGATTTACTATCCATAAATAAATGAATCTGCTAAGGTACGCTCTATTAAATATACATGGTGTCAGAAAAATTGTTTTATTTAGTAAACTTCTTTTGTTAATAACTTTTTAATGAAAAATGACCGACGGCTAAAACCTTTTGAATGTTACTCAGGGTCATGACCTTGACAACATATGTCAAGGTCAAGGTCAAGGTCGTTGTGAGGTGTTCCTCTAAAAGTAAATAATTATCAACCAAATCTTTGTATAAAAATATAAAAAATGTATAATTAAATAAATATAAAACTCTTTTGCTAAACAATACAATAACAAGAAAATATTTTGAATCGAAGTATGTATTTGTTACTCTGATAATATATTGTATTCATAAAATTGAATTGCAACACATGTAGCATTTATACATATATAGCTGTGTCTGCTTTATAACCTCCCAGATAGCAAAATGTTAGCAGTATGCCAGAAAATTCAATTATGACTTTGTAACAGATTCCGGTGTGCTGAGTCCTCATTAAGCTTAATTTTTGGCAGCACGGCTTACCGATAAAGCATGACAGTGAAAATGTAGCAAAAATCGAGTATTGTTTGTTATTGTGTTGTGACAACAAATACGTAGCAAATATTAAGCAAAGTCGACCATATCGGACATTAACGGGAGAAATGCAGCAGAAATCAAGCATGATCTGCTTTCACACCGTAACAATAAAAACGTGGCACAAATAAGAATGTAGCATATCAAGTATTCAGGGCAGAAACGCAGCAGAAATCGAGAATAGCCTGTTGTAACAATGTGGCAGCAAAAATGCGTTAAAGATAGAACACATGTACATACATGAAGTTAGCCCCCCTTTTTTGAAAATGATATTTTTTAAAGTTGTTCCAGGTTGTTCTAACTTTGTACCATATTGTTTCAAAACGATATTATTATATTTCCAACGGTTTCGTCAATAAAACGAAAAAAATCGTTTTTTTAGCTGGCCCCCTTTTTTCAAAAATCGAACATGTTTATCGTTATAGATTGTTCTAGTTGTTCCAAACATTGTTCCAGAAGAACAATTTCCTAAGTCGAACTTGAAACTCGAAAAAAAGATAATGTTCTTCGACGTACGGGCTCCCCGACCAAGAGTAAGCATATCCTTTCTTTCGTGTTCCAATCGACAGCATTTTGTTCCGAGTCGGAAAATGAAATATGGATTACATGCCGGTACAATACATTCTATTTCATTAAACCCGTTTTTTGTTCACTATTGGACTCTAGAACAAATAGCAATCTATATGCAATATCCAAATTATCTTTCAATAGATGCTACTGGATCCTTGATAAAAAAATTAAAATTGCCAAATGAGGAAATGTCAAGTCATATACAGGGTTGTTCAAAAGTCCAGAAACGGAAGAATATCTCATAAACAATGCATTTGAGAAAAAAATGTTTCAGACAAAAGTAGGGTTTAAAAAGATCTATTTACTAATCTTATCAGTTTGACTTTGGGTGGCGTTGCCAAGTTCAGGGCAAGATCATCTTGAATTTCTTAAATGGAACCACCCTATTTTTGTTATATAAATCGATTTCTCGCAATATTCTGCATAAAAAGTTATAAAGGTAGAATGGTCCAAAAGTGAATAGTTTACGAGATATTTTATACTTTAATTTGACATAATCTTACAAAAACTATGAAATATATCGTAAAATATTTATTTTTCGATGATCTTACTTCAATACTTTTATGGACAAAATAATGAGAGGAATCAATTGGTGTAAAGAAAACACAGTTGTTTTTAAGCAAAAAATATTTAGCTGCTAGTTGCAAATTACATACCTTTTCTTAAAAATAACTGTGTTTTCTTTATACCAATTAATTCTTCTCATCATTTTGTCCATAAAAGTATTGAGGTAAGATCATCGAAAAATAAATATTTTACGAGATATTTCATAGTTTATGTAAGATTATGTCAAATTAAAGTATAAAATATCTCGTAAACTATTCACTTTTGGACCATCCTACATTTATAACTTTTTATGCAGAATATTGTGAGAAATCGATTTATATAACAAAAATAGTGTGGTTTCATTTAAAAAATTTAAGATGATCTTGCCCTGACCTTGGCAATGCCACCCAAGGTCAAATTGATAAGATTAGTAAATACATCTTTTTAAACCCTACAACTTTTGTCTGAAACATTTTTTTCTAAAATGCATTGTATATGAGATATTCGACCGTTTCCAGACTTTTAAACCACCCTGTATATTTGTACCAAGTTGTACGCGAAACTCCAACCGCAAAGATGCCAGTGATTTAAATGTTAAGCGCCGTGCAGCATACGAATGCGATCTTTATTGGTTATTTGAACGCCGAATCGGTAGTTTGCACAAAACAAGTTTTCCACGTCCGCAATAGATAGTTTGTGACTTTGACAGAGCATTAATGGGTGCTATTGCACGAGCATTTGGTAATTGCGTAATGATATAAAAGAACATTTGTCAACGTGTTACTTATTGCTTGCAAATAAGAACGAGAAAATGCCAACATGTTTTTTGCGTTTGGATATTTCGCATTATGTTAGTTTTATAAGTAGATGGACAATTTTTACATCTGTTCATCCTAAAGTAAAAATATTTTACATAATGATTATGTGTTTGTTATCATTATCAAGAACATCAGATTTCACTGACCTACAACAAATTACGAGTACGAGCTGCGATTATTCTTTGCTCTAGTGAAAATGTTGGAATAGACGATAATCAGTAATAAATTTTAGCTGAAAAATCTCGAATTTTTTATGTAAAAAAATTAGAGGGATTCCTGATGTAGACAATGCTGATCGGGATATTGAGATCGGTTGCGACGAATCGGATTTGCTATTGTCAGATATTAACCAAGGAGATATACAGGGTGAGAAAAAGATACCGGGAGCCCAAAATATCTCGAAAAATATAAATTTTATAGAAAACTGTTTCAGATAAAAGTTGTAGGGTTTAAAAAGATCTATTTACTGATCTTATCAGTTTGACCTTGGGTG
>OX424445.1:9330067-9388101 GCA_949152495.1 Lasius fuliginosus
AAGGAATGAATATAAAAAGCTACCACGTTGGTGCAATCTCCCTAAAAGCTTATAAATTGAAATTTGCACGTGGGACTTCCGGATATCAAGAACTATTAAAACAAAAACTTCCTTTGCCATCGCTTCGAACTTTAAGTAGAAAACTTGAAGGCTTGAAGTTTCAACTTGGAATATGTAACGAAATTTTTAAATTTTTAAAGATAAAAGTGTCTCAATTCGAAAAAGAAATAGATAGAGATTCCAGTTTAATATTAGACGAAATGAGTATCTTATCAGGTCGTGTTTATTGTACTTCAACAAATTCATTTTTCGGGGATGTTACCTCATCGAATCATACAGGCATAGCAACACACGCATTAGTTTTTATGCTTGCTGGTACTGCTAGTAGATGGAAACAAACAGTAGCTTGCGAATACACGGGTGATAGTGTGCAAGGAGCAGAGTTGAAAATGATAGTGATTGAAATCATTCAAAAGGCTGAAGAAGTGGGTTTGCGAGTGCATGCAATTATGTCAGATATGGGTTCTGCGAATCAAGGCATGTGGAGAGCATTTGGCATATCGGGTTCTCGATATTCGACATTTAAGAATTCATGCAAGCACTCTTGTGATAACAATCGAAAACTATATTTTTTACTGCTGACGCAGTACATGCTTTCAAAAATATCAAATGGGGACTTGCAAATAATAGATTGTTAAGAAGAGCGCCGAGGCGAACCGCTCTAAGAAAATCACATTTGTTGAAATTTACTAATTTGGCGAGGGCGACCGGGAACACGCGCCTGCGGTGAGTCAGGCCCCGGAACGGATCCTCTAATCGATACTTCGGTGATCCTTGCGTGGTCCCGAAGGAGTGAAAGCGCACGCGTAAACTCCAAATCGGAGTATTGCGCAACGCGAGACACGCGCAGAATTCGCGACCGCAGGATTTTCGTCAACAGCGCAACTCGATCGATTAGAGGATCAATCAGAATGATCCGAGAGGCATATCTCATCCCCACCTCCAAGTCGCTTCCGGAAACGACCTCCCTCGTGGCGAATTAATAATTCTTCTTCCGTAACGTACCGTGTGATACAAACGTACGAAAGTGAGCTCCGAATTTTCTCTCGCAGCGTTCTGCGCCAACAATGGTCGTCGCGTGAAAATTAGCTTCTATTTAATTACGCGTTCTGCGCCAACGTTCGGTCGTCGCTTAAAACTGAATTGAGTAAATGCAGTCATCGCAAACCTTAATTTCAATAGCGAATTCTTGACCAACTTAATTATAATAAATCCACGATGTTCGCGAAATCAGTTGTATGATCCACCCACTGAATCGATCGACGTCGTTTCTTTCGACCATCACTTTTCTCTTTATATTTAATTCTTCAGCAACTTAATAATTCACCATAAAAATTATTGTTGCGGTGTTTCGGTGAGTGTGAGTGATTCTGATAAGTCGATCGTTTCCGCCTTGTGTGGTCTCAACCTATTTTTGTTACGATTCGGCGATTTCCGTCTTGTCGCGGTCGCGATCGCTCACTGCGACGCGCTCAAGATATCCGCCGGTCGCGATCAAGATCTCCGATCGGTGAGTGCTGCATGAGGTGCTCGGCAAGATTTCCGTCGCGTCCTCGCAGCTCCTCAAGAAGCGATGCAAGATTTCCGTTCGATCTTATAAAACAGACTTCGCCGGATCTATATGTAATTATCGATATGCATTAATAATTATTAATCGGTCGACTCGCTCACTCACGCTTTGTATATAGATTTTTCTTTTTGGTTTTTTTTTGTGTGTAGTTCAGTTTCGATTATAAATATATTTTTTTGTGAGTTATATTATTCTGTCAATTATTCATCGATCTTGTCTACTTCCGTTTCCTTCACTTCCGCTCTCCGCATCGCGCTTCGCGCCCCGATCAGGGCGATACGGCATATACACAATCGAACCTCGAGTAAATCCGCGGTCGAGGTCGAAACATAGATTTTTCACAAGAAATCGTTACGAAATACGAATTGTCTACCGATAAAGTTGTATCCGCTCACTTTAGTGATTTAGCTTCATTTCGGAGATTCTAAATTTAAAGCAGCACCGAAACTGAACAACGAAAAGGAGGGTGTTAAAAAAGTGTCGATTTTCGCCCCCAAGTGTAAAGTGAATAGACGTTGAAAAATCATTGTTTGGATCCTCAGATGACAGGAAATGACAATTATTTGTCCGAGGAGTGGTGGGAACATTGCTAGAATGGCTTAAATATGATAAAAAATAATACCCAGTCAGCCAAGTCTGCTCGAACAGATTTTGCCAAGTGCTTGCTACAAATTGTTGTCAGCAAAAAGGCTACAATTTTGCTACAAGAGTAGTTATTACCTGATTAAGCTGGCAGATTTGCGGCAAAAACCGAGCAAAGCTTGCTGACAAAACCCGACAGCAAATTGGCGGCAAAAAGCGAGCAAAGCTTACTGACATGACTTGACATCAAATTGGCGGCAAAAACCGAGCAAGATCTGCGCGTGCGAAATCTGACGTCAAATTGGCGGCAAAAACCGAGCAAGATCTGGGCGCGCGAAATCTGACGTCAAATTGGTGGCAAAACCCGAACAAGATCTGCGCAGGGAAGTCTGACGGCAAATTGTTAGCAAAAACATTACATAAAACTAGTAATCAGTTACTAGTTCGTTCGTTTACTGCTATGCGACGTGCGATGCGCTATCTATCTCGTAGTTAAGTTTTAGTCATGAGAATTATATAAAGCTTGCAAAGAGTGGCTAGTAAGATTAAAGATATACTACTTCAATTTAATTTCTGATACAACCTCAACGCAGGAACTTCAGATATTAAATTGATTTTTTATTAATCGGACAGATAAATGTCCGGCGAATAAACGAAAATCGTCCGTTCATTATCTGCTTATAATAACTTGTATTATATACATATAAAAATATTGTATTAATAAAATAAAATCAGATTTCTTCTATATAGTCTCAATTATTTTTAATAAAAGTATAAATTGAGAAAATCAATATCGGTATACGTCAAATTTAGATGGCTTCGGAATGGCAAAGTTTGTTCGGTTTTTGCTGACAATTTGACGTCAAATTGCGCGCGCAGATCTTGCTCGGTTTTTGCCGAAAATTTGACGTCAAGTTATGTCAGCAAGATTTGCCAGCAAAGCACGAGCTTATTGCGGACACATGGCTATGGTTTTGGTGTGGAATTTTGATCAAATTTGCTGCCAATCTGCGCGCATGTTGCTAACATTTGGTTAACTGGGATATCTACATATGTGGACGGTTAATAATTGGAAAACCATGATTCTAGTCAGAATTGTGAGTACATTTTGCATGTAAAGATCACGGACTACTTTAGCACTATCCAGGATGCACCACCTGGAGGTACAGTCCACCTAACATCCCTTGGCAGAGATCAAGAGCCCACAGTTCGTCACTTCTGCGGTATTTAGTGACTTAAAACCCTCTCTGCCATGTGTGTGTGTATGTGTGTGTTGTGCGTGTGCGCGCGCGCGCGATATAAAATCAGCTAATTCACGCTTCGTCTGCACTTTCATCAGAATCTGCTAATACTGATAATGGTTCGTCATTAAAGTAACTATCCAGAATTAAGCAGGGATTGAAATGTTCTCTTGGAATCGAGCTTTACTAAAAAACCACACAAGTGTTGCAACATGAGAACAACATCTTTGGTAAAGATTGTTACCAAAGACACGCGCGCGCGCGCGCACGCACGCACGCACACACACACGCACGCACACACACACGCCCACCCACACACACGCGCGCGCGCGCGGCAGAGAGGGTTCTAAGTCACTAAATACCGCAGAAGTGACGAACTGTGAGCTCCTGACCTCTGCCAAGGGATGCTAAGTGAACTGTACCTCCACGTGGTGCATCCTGGATAGTACTAAAATAGTTCGTGATCTTTACATGCAAAATGTACTCACAATTCTGACTAGAATCATGGTTTTCCAATTATTAACCGTCCACATATGTAGATATTATTTTTTATCATATTTAAGCCATTCTAGCAATGTTTCCACCACTCCTTGGACAAATAATTGTAATTTCCTGTTATCTGAGGATCCAAACAATGATTTTTCAACGTCAATTCACTTTACACTTGGAGGCGATAATCGACACTTTTTTAACACCCTCCTTTAGATCCAAATCGACATTTTCAGAAAATGCGTGTAAGCAATTCTTCGCATGTTCGCGGGTCTTACATATTTTCCTGAAGAAACCTCGAATGACTGTTATATTACAACATCGTGGTTTGTCGAGCAAATATCACGATGGTTCGATGTAATGACTTTGAGAAATCTCGGTTTGGCACTAAGCAAATATAAACCAGAAAAATATGCAGAAGCCGTCGAATTTTTAAATGATATTATCGAATTGTTTACTGAACTAAAGGTTGGCAGTACATCAGTCTGGAAACCGTTTCACACTGCAGTGATAATATCAACAACATCGCTCATTCAGTGTTCATCGTACTTGTTGAATAAGAAAAGTTTCTAATTTGTTCTTGCATCGAGATTTACTCAGGATTGTCTCGAAAATTTATTCTCTCTCATTAAAATGAAAAACGTTATTCCAAATCCTCTTCAGTTTAAAAACAATCTCAAATTGATCAGCGTCTCTCAATATATAAAAAACGTTTCGAGCAGTAACTACTCCGAAGACGACCGGCAGTTTTTAGGAGAATTTTTAGATATATTAATGCGTAACCACAGTAGCGACACACATTTCGTACAAAACAGACCATCTGATTGTGTTCGGTTTGAGGGAAAAATTCCGCATTTGCCAGAATCAGAAATTAAATTTACGAAAATTGATCTAAATTGCTTGCATAATATCGCCGGATATATCATAGCAAATATTGAAAAAAACCAAAAAGCGTGTAAAAATTGTATTCGTTGAACAAGATCGCATGTATCGTCGTCCTTCAATTACAATAAACTAACTCAATTACGACGCCGAGCAGGATGTAAACTGTTCTTTGTAAATCCAAAAACCTTGATTTTTGCGTGAAAATGGAAACAGTCTGTAGAAAATACTACGAGTCCGATCTAATAGAAATATTAATCTAAACAAATTTTTTGTCAACAAGTACTCTGATATAGAATATTTTCTATCGGCATGTCACGATTTGAAAAATAAAATTATTTTACGCTATCATGCATTTAGATTAAAAATAAATTCAAAGACTTGGCGATCAAAATCGTGTCGTGGAAGTAAAAGTGCTACAATGCATACCATAATAAAGTAGTATTGGTAATATGGATTATTAAACTTGTGTAGATTATTAAACTATTATAAAGTATATTGTAAAGTTTATAAAGTTTATAAAGTTTATAAACAGTTTAGGCTGTGATTTATTTTGTAAGTTTATATTTCAGTTCCGTTAATTTCAGATCAAAGCACATCAGCTTTCTTTTGGCTGCCAAGATCAACAGTAACGGAATTAAAGAGATAAATAATAATTTATGAATTATAAATTATTATTATATATATAATTTATAAATTTATATCTCTTTGTAATAATTATAAATACTATTTATATAAATACTATTTATTTATCTCTTTATAATAATTATATATACGTAAAAACTATTAAGCTCAAAGAAACTGAGCAGTTGTCCATGCTATTTTTGAAGCAACCGCGAATACGCGTTTCCAGTATTTGACTGAATATGGCGTGCGGTGTTCAGACTCTTTCTATTTCTAGGACTCTAGATTTCTACTGTGTTTTTGTTATCACACCGTACTTATAGATAAACTCAATTTCTGACTCTGCCACTCTGCCAATATAGCATGACGTCATGTTATGCTCAGATTTCATTTAGTTTCTATTGACATATTGTGCTAGCACACAATACTTAAATTCTACTGTTTTTATGCCAAGAATTTCTGGTTAATTTTTGCAGCATTTTTTTGTAGCATATCATAACGTTGGAATTGCTGGTTTTTTTCATTTTTGCTGCATTTCTGCCGATACTAACTGAAACGGCAGACGATGCTCGGCTGCTACCGGAGTTCTGCCAATATAATACGTAACGTATAATTTGCAACGTGATCTTCGCAGATTTGGCTATCTGGACTATTATGAGCTTAACAATTTTCCTATCATAGCATGATCACTTACAAATTTTGAATACAGTGAAATTATATTCGCGGCACATCATTTTTAATAGACATCTTTAGATTACCTAATGTTTTATCCATGCCTACTGCAAGATTAAAATTGATATTAGATATCGATATATGGCCTATTAATTAAAGGAGAACCAAATATCAATTATTCATCAAATCTGCAGCTATATAAATATCAAATTGTGGAAAAAACAACTCTCTGATATTATGGTTACGTGGACTTTCTGGTATTATGGTTCCTGCAATCTTGCATGTTTACACTTTTGCATGACGATGAAAAAATGATTGATTACTATACGTTTAAAATAATAAATTTTGGATACTCACATTCGGCACTAGCTACATCAATAGGACGATCCGTATCTTTGACTGGTAACTCGTGTGGACTAGGCTCCAACTGATTTCTATTTGGCGCGGATATCTTGCTTCCATTTTTCTCGAGCACATTAGCATTACTTCGACCATTTGTTATAATTGTCGAACCAGATCTTCTCATTGTTGTGCTGGGTAAACTTAAACTAATCGAGATAAATAATATTTTATAGTTACTAATATATTATTATTGTAGTTTAACGTGTTTAATATTAGTTTTTAATTTTATACACATATATGTATGTACACACACGCACGCACAGTGAGCCAAATCTGTTGGAACAGATCTTGCCAAATCTGTTGGAACAAATCTTGCCAAGATGTTCGCTACAAATTGTTGTCAGCAAAAAAGGCTACAAATTTGGTACAAAATCTGATATTACTGATTAAGTCGACAGATTGGTGGCAGAATAGGAGTAGGATCTGCGTACGCGCAATCCGATGGCACATTGACAGCAGAAACCGAACAGAATCTACATTTCCTAGTCATTCAAATGGAATAATGATGTAGATCTATATTCAAAGATTCTTAATACTTGATTCAATAGATCCTTCGTTTACCGCTATGCGATGTACTTTCTCATATTTAAATTTCTGTTAGAAGTGGATATAGCCTCTAAAGCGTGACTACTAATACAAGATAAAAAATGTAGTAATTATTTCTATCAGTTTAATTTCTGATTATATCTGATACAAGCCCAATAGAAGATTCAGAATATTAAACTGATTAGAATTGGTAGAATAAATGTACAATTATCTGTTTACAGTATATTTAAAGCATAAAGTAAGAATTTAATTTCCATGTAAATTATCCGAGTTTTATAGATTAAATTAAATTATTTCCATAATTTAATTAATTTTTGAAACAACTGTTTGCTATATAGGATATAACTACGATATAACATATATGTTACATTATATGTTATATTTATGAAAGAAAAATTACAATTAACCGGTTACTCATCGACATTTATACATCTGTAATGTTTAGTTTTATTGCACTTATATAATTATATATTGCATTAATATAAGTGTTTACTAAAATTGAATCAAATATTAAGAGTTTTCATAAATACCAATTTACGTTGTTCTATTTAAATGGCTAGGAGTTGCAGGTCCTGCTCAGTTTCTGTTGCTAATCTGACGTCAGATTCTGTGAGCAGGCTCTGCTGGTAGATCACAAATCTAATGTGGACACAGTTAATGCCAATTTGCTAGCAACTTCTGAGTAAAATTTGTTGCCAATTATTGCTGACATATTGCGCACTTTTTGCTTACTGGATGTGCGTGCGTGCGTGCGTGTGTATATGTTTAATCACTAATATTTTATTTTATATATTTGTTGGAAACTTCATGGTAATAAAAGTTAAGAATTATTTAAGTCATCAAATCTTTACCTGGCAGAAGAATGGTCAATACTAATACTTCTAGGTCTTGGTGGTAATGCCGGTTTTCCTCCATTTCCATTCGAAGAGGTATCCTCTGAACTCGAGTCTTCTTGATTTCCTATTTGACTTAGATTAACTGCAAAACAATTGTATATTTTGAATAAATAGCAATATTTGTCTTTTAATGAATAATAGAAATTTAAATACTAGTTGAGAAAGCTCCTTGCATTCCACGTCTTCTCAAAATTGACGACACATTGCTACCAGAAGAGCTTGATTTATTTTGATGATTGATTTTGTTTTGAGAACTAATCGTTGGCCTCATTAAACTGCTCATTCTGCTGTTGCTGGATTGACTATTCCATCCTCTATTATTTCCCCCTGCTATACCAGCATCCGATTCTGAATCGCTCTATATAATTTTATTATCATTTTTATTTCGTGCAAATTTAATTTTTTCGGTGTCTTTTTGTGTATGATATGAAACTTACTTGGTTTAAAACACCAACGCTGCTACTTCTTATTATATATGTTTTTCCTGGAGTATGTTTGGATTGACTGCTAAGATTGGCACTTCCAGAACCTGTTCTTGATGTTGTACTTATGTTTTTACTTCCTAATTTTCCTGAAACTATTATCATTAATTAGAAAAAGAAATCTGGGGGCATAATTTATACATATATTCTTTTAATATGCATAATACACACACGCATCTTTATACGTGCAAACGCATGTATGTAAGATATCCCATTTATTACGAACTCAATATTTTTGTTTTCGAAGATACGAAAAAATATCTTGGAGGAAAATTTGCACTATTTGAAAGAAATAATGTTTTTTATTAAAGAATTATTTTATTATTTTTTAAATAAAAAAGTACTTCTAATCCAAGAGGATCTTCTCGCACAGTTACAATTCCATTCAAACGCTGAATTAATGTCAGCTCTTAATCTTTTCAATAATTTTTAATCTTTTTCAGATTTTTAATCATATGGGAAGAAGTCCACCAATTTCTGGAAAGGCATATAGGGTGAGAGTTTGGGATCGATCCCGAGACCCGCCGACTACAAATCAAGAGCTCTGGGAACCATACATCACTTCAATTCTTTTTGTTGAATATACAAGATGTTTCATTTTAATTAATATAGTCGAGATATTGCTGAAACTATAGCTGTAACGAGAAAATATTTCATACAAAAGTTTAAAGAGAAGAGTTCGAGAGGGAAAACGTTGATAATTTTGAATTTTAACTAAGGTCATTTTTCAAGGTCATTTAAAGATCAAGATCACCTAGTTTTTTTTAAATGGAACCACCCTAATTTTTTTACATAAATCGATTCCACGCAATATTTAGCATAAAAAGTTATAAGGGTAAGATGGCCAAAAAGTGAATAATTTACGAGATATTTTGTACTTTAATGTGACATAATTTTACATAAACTATAAAATATCTCATAAAATGTTCATTTTTTTATGATCTTACCTCAATACTTTTATGCACAAAATAATGAGAGAAATCAATTGGTGGAAAGAAAATACATAATTGTTTTTAAGGAAATGTATGTAATTTGTAACTAGCAGCTATATCCTACCATTCTATCCTTATAATTTTTTATGCTACGTATTGCAAGGAATCGATTTATATACAAGGTGTTTCAGACCACTCGTCCACCTTTTTTATTTTGAAAAGGGGGGTGTTAGGAAATTGGGACAAACATGTTTACCATAAAAGCCTATCTGAAGTTTCTGATGATGGTACTTTCATTTTTGAGAAATCCCCGGAAATACCGGAAATCGAGGGCAACTTAAAAATTTTAAATGGTAACATGGGGCTACATGGGTATCGTTGGGTAGAGCTTTTAGAAAGAAATAGCTTTTGCTTGAAAAAAATTTAGTATCACTTACCGTTATTGAGAAATGACCAAAAAGCGTTTGCAATTGTGACGCTCGAACTTCTCAACCTCTTGCATTAAAATATCGAGTAAGACTCATGATACGGATTACGGGCCAAACATTAACATTTCAAATGCTTCTTCATTCGAAAAAGGCATGATTTTCACCAAAAAGAATATCAGTTACTACGTGATAGACACGTGTGCCATAAGGGACAAGATCGTTCGCGCGCCGGAACAAATTGTCCGTGTTTATGTTTGGCTTGTAATTCGTATCACGAGTCTGACTTGTGTTTATTATGTTTCGCCCGTAATCTGTACGAGTCTCACTCGATATTTTAATGCAAGAGATTGAGAAGTTCGAGCATCACAACAATTGCAAACATTTTTGGTCATTTCTCGATAACGATACGTGATACTAAATTTTTTTCAAGCAAAAGTGGTTTCTTTCTAAAAGCTCTACCCAACGATACCCATGTAGCCCCATGTTGCCATTTAAAATTTTTAAGGTGCCCTCGATTTCCGGTATTTCCGGGGGTTTCCCAAAAATGAAAGTACCATCATCAGAAACTTCAAATAGGCTTTTATAGTAAACATGTTTGTCCCAACTTCCTAGCACCATTTCTTTTCAAAATAAAAGGGGTGGACAGGTAGTCTGAAACATCCTGTAAAAAAATTAGGAAGGTTTTATTTAAAAATCTAGGTTGACCTTCAAACGATCTTGAAAAATGACCTTAGTTAAAATTTAAGATTATCAACTCTTTTCCCCCTCGAAACCTTTTAACTTTTGTATAAAATATTTTTTCGTTACAGCCATAGTTTCAGCAATATTCGACTATATTAATTAAATGAAACACCATGTATGTATATGAGTATGTAAAGCAATAAGAATAACATGTTAAATAGATATTACGCGCCCAGCAAACGTATAATATTAGTCTACCATTTTAGATAATGAGATATTCTTTCTATGGTCTTTATAACAGCATGCATGTGCCTTTCTGTTTTGTGCGTGTCCCTGGCTAAAAGCCGGTAATGATCTTTGCAAAGCTTCTTGATTATCGATAAATTTCCTGTGCATTATAATTATCTGTATCCTGATTTATTGTAACTAAAACAGTTTATGGATCCATAGACAGATATTTTATTTAGGTCTGAAAAAGTAAAATTCACAAGATACAGCTTTCGAAGTGATCTTAGAGGTTATTTGATCACGCGTGAGTGTAAGTAAAAGGTAACAAAAAGTAGATCCTGAATCTTATAAGATTACACAACTCAAAAGAATAGAGAATTTATCAATATGGAAGTTCCAGGTAACTGTGCTGCTTTGAGCACATGAATGTTATGAAATCGTCGCAGAACCGGGGCCGTTGTGCCAAAACCTGTTGCTGAATGTGCGCAATGGTTAAAAAAATCTGAAGACGCAGCAAATAATGGCCACTGGAGTGGAAGATACACAATTTCTGCATATCATTAATTATACAAATGCTAAAGGTATATGAAATAATCTACATAATATTTATGAGCAAAAATCAGATATAGTGATACACTTACTCCAACAAAGATGGTTTCAAATAACTAAAAAGCTTGTAGATAGCATGGCTATACATAAAGGTGTTAGATTTAACACATAAATTAAAGACTCTTAATAAAGATGTCGAACTCAATGATTATAATGAAAATACTATTGACGTTGCCGAGTTATAATAATTTTATAACAGCGTGAGAATCCACGGATGCATTACAACGAACGCTGTCTAACTTAACAGAGAGGTTGCTAATGGAAGAGGGTTGACTATAAAACAAAGTACAATCTAAAAATCAAGCATTAGTTGCGTCTAAGCAAAAAAAGGATCCACAGAATTTTAAAAGGACAGTTAAGTCAGAAACTGCTGCAAAGAGCCAGGACATTGGAAGCATAATTGTTCCAAGTTTAAAGAGAAGTTATCAAAAAAGAAACCGAAAGGAGAGAAGCCTTATTTGGAAAGAAGCCATGTTTGCACTTAAAACAGAAATTCTAAACAATGATACTTGGTACGCTGATTCTGAAGTAACGGATCACATGTCTGGAAGAAAGAGTGACTTAAACATTTTGAGAATTTTATCGCGGTAAAATTTAGAGATGGAAAGTCAGTATTTGCCAAAGATTGAGAAGCAATAAATGGTCAAGCCTTTAACCCTTTGCGATCTCAAGCCGTGATATTCCCGGCAAAGTCCCAAGCGACTCAAGATCGCAAAGGGTTAATAGTACATGATGGAGATCAAAACACTTAGCAAAGTTTTATATTTTCCTGAGTTGCAATTCAATTTGTTTTCAATTGGAACAGCATTAGATAAAAGATTGCAAAAAACAGCAAATGCAGAAAGTTGTAAGTTTACGAGAAACGGTCACGTAGAGATAACTGGAGTACGGAAAAATAAATTGCTCGAGTTTCTCAAGTGAAATTGCCTGTAAAACAGATTTGAGGGAAGATATCAAAATCGGTGCACTGAGGAACAGTACGGACCCGCTACCACTATCGAGCACTCAATCAGATTCAGATTGACAAGGCTCTAAGCGGGCTGAAGAAACGCAGACGGATTATCAACCATCTCCTGAAAGCTATACATTTTCGAGGACATCGCCGGCCCGGTGCAACTAGGAGCACGATAAATGAGGATCACCGCGACCTCAATGTACCAAAACGACACTCGTCCAGTGACAAGAGCGCTGCACGTAACGCTCCGCACTGGGGTACAAACGGTCTTTTTCAGAGCGATCTCAAATCATACAAAAAAAATACTTGTACATATACAACATCTGTAAATATACCTGTCTGAATAAATCATTTTGTCTATCAAAACAGAGTTCTTCACTTGACTATCCCTTGTCACGGCGTCAGCGTCTACTTTGAATAAGAATCGTGGCCAAGCGAAGGCCATATATACTTTTACGATAGTCTTAAAACATTCTCAAAATCTACATGTGCTATGTGGGAAGTTGACACACGCCATGTTACATAAAGAATATACCTAAAATTATGGGTGGAAGCAGTTAACGCGGCTGTGTTTATTTTAAACCGAATAAGAGTGGTCTGATTGATAAGACGCCATAACTCAGATATGAAAAGAAGCCAGACATGTCTAAATTATTCATATTGGAATTTGAAATGTCCACATTTTAAAATAATGCAGGAAGAAGCTGGATAGTAAAACAAAACAAGGACTCTTTGTTGATTACAGAAATATGGTAAAAGGATACAGAATCTAGTATTTCGCAAAGAACAAAGTGAAGTATGCCAGAGATATCCACTACTGTTAATAAAAATCAGAACACCTTAAAGGAATCAACATACAATTTCGATTTTCACAGGATATGTTCATTAGGCAGTACTGAAGAATTAATTAGCATTTCGTTGTCATTGGTCCAGGCGTACCGTGTCTTGGTTTATCAGACCGCACAACTTAACGTAAACTGTTAAACAACTAATTAATAATTTTTAATGTCGCTAGTCATTAATTAAATAAGATAAATAATTTTTTATAATTCGACTTAACTAGCAATGGCTTAAACGAGTTAAGTTTAAGAAGAATACCCATAGGGAGACGTGTCTCTTGGTTCGAGACCACAAGAATCCCCTGATATCATACAACTATCTCGTAAATAAATAGGCGAGAAAAATATAGGTCCGAAAAGTCGCTGAAGCGAGAGTCGAACCCGCGTCTTTCGCTTGCCGGGCGACTGCTTTAAACCATCTAAGCTATTCAGACCCTTTCGGTCCTATATTTTTCTCTAGCCTTATAAATTGGATGTTAGTAAACAAATTTGAGAAACATTATACCGGCTCTCTACGGTTAAGGTGTAAATTTTAAATACTTGTGTGACAACTCCTTATTTTAGGTCCAGGACCTAAAGACGCGGGTTCGACTCCCGCTTCAGCGACTTTTCGGACCTATATTTTTCTCGCCTATTTATTTACGAGATAGTTGTATGATATCAGGGGATTCTTGTGGTCTCGAACCAAGAGACACGTCTCCCTATGGGTATTCTTCTTAAACTTAACTCGTTTAAGCCATTGCTAGTTAGGTCGAATTATAAAAAATTATTTATCTTATTTAGTAAACTGTTAATCTGTCACAATCGCCGCGGAACTAGGTCTGCATGTCAATGCTTGTTTAGTAGTGGATAAGGATGCTTCTTCGGCATAAGTACAGTTAAATCCAAGACTTTGACAGAGGTCGCATTATTGGTATGAGAGACTGCTGCAATGTTTCCTTCCGGAAAATTTTTGGTCGTGTGGAGCGCAGTATTTCTGTAGTGCAGAGTATGCAGGGAATGAGGGAATAGTACGAAGAAGGACGTATAACAAAGAGAAAGTTTTGGACGTATACAGACAACTTCGAGAGAAAATCGTCATCTCATGAGAATGACTTTGGGTAACCGATCTGCTTCATCATTAGCGCAATACTGGCGAATTGTAACGCATCATCCCATGTCAGCCTCAATAGTTCGTTGCCGTTTATTACAGTGTGAACTGCATGTTCGTTGGCCTCTCCTATCTTTGACAAATCAGCACAGGAATGCCAAGCTGCAATGGTGCATCGAACGATATGAGTGGAGAATGATACACAATTGTATTTTCGGACGAATCGCGCTTCTGTTTATCCGAAAATGATGGACGAATCTGTGTCCGCTGTCGACCGGGTGAGAGATGAAGAGTGTATTCGCACCAGACATACTGCACCAATGCAAGACATTATCGTCTGGGATGCTATGGGGTATGATAGCAAATCACCTTTAGTGCATGTCCGTATCACCATTACTAGTGCCTGTTACGTCAATGACATTAGTCTAAGACCGGTAGACTTTCCGAATCTAGAGATTGTCCCTCAGGCTATATTTCAGCAACACAATGCCAGACCGCATGTAGCGGCGACACGTACCTTCTTAAAGGATAACAACGTTTAACTTCTGTCCTGGCCCACTAGATTACCGGATTTGTCACCCATTGAAAAATGTATGGGACATGCTCAAATAACGAATGCAGCGATACGATTGTATGCCAGGAAATATTGATAAACTTTGGACGCGGATGAATGACGCCTGGATGGTTATTCCATAGGACACCATTAAAACATTATTTGATTCGATACCCAGGCGAGTAGAACAAGTTATACATGCCAGGGGTGGCCAGACTAATTATTAGCTCAATCCGCTCACCCTATATGTTTGAAAATGAAATGCTAATCATTTCTTCAGTACTACCTAATGAACATATCCAGTGAAAATTAAAAGTGTATATTGACTCCTTCAAGGTGTTCTAATTTTCATAAACAGTAGTGTTGTAATAGAACAAGAAGTCTTCTTCAGGTAAAAACGGAAATATACAGGACAGTCCTTGGATAGACCATTTGACAAAGCCCACAGTGAAAGAGCAGAATGCAAATTAAGACTATCTTGAAGAGGAATTAGTGATAAAACTTGAGATAAACAAACAGAAAGAGGATAAAGAGAAGACAGATAATGAAGTATTTGTTGATTCACAATAAAGACAAGAAGTGCCAGAACTCCTACCTCAATTAGCTAAAGAGCTAAGAAGGCGTGATAAGGAAAGACCATTAAGGTATGATGACTATGTATTAAATACACTGCTTTCAGAACATAGTCGACAAGTTACAAAGAAGCCATGGATAGTACTGACTGGAAAAATGCCATGGATGAAAGCACTATCAAAAAATAAGACCTGATCTACCAAAAGAACAGAAAGCAATTAAAAATTGATTGGTCTATAAAGTCAAAGAGAAACCAGACGGAACGATTGAAATTTCGTGCAAGACTAGTAAAGGGTTATTTGTAGCAGCCTGGAATAGACTACCGTGAAATTTCCAGTCCAATCAAATACAATTCACTGAAAATGATTCTGGTGATTGCAGTCGCAAGAGGATTGAAGACACATTTGATGTCAGATTTTTCCTCAACAAACAATTAAAGGAAGATATGTACATGGAGCAATCTGAAGATTACAAAGATGGAACGACTAAAGAAGAGCCTGTATGATCTGAAGCACGTTTTAAGGTGCTAGAATGCAAAGTTCTTGAGAAAGAACAGTTAATCGTAACACAATCAGATCCATACCATTTTTACGAAGATGGAAAAGCAATCGTGGTATTGCAATTTACGTCGATGACACAGCATAGGACGAAAAAGCAGCCAGGAATATTTCCTAAAAACTAACAATAAGTACAAAATTCAAGTACGAAATAACAGTTAATGATCTCACATTTTTTAGGTAGGTTTACATATAGATAAATTAAAAGAATAGTCTACTTATCCTTCAAATGTACGGCCAAAAAATTCTAAAAAGGCAAAAATGCAAAATGCAAATTCGATGTCAATACTTGCGGCAAAGCACACTCAATTTAAAATTGTATCATAAAGAACAAGGTTATGCCATAGAGGCGCCATACAAGGAAATAATAGGCAATCTGGTGCATTTTAAGAACACGTCTTGACATAGTTTTTGCGCTGGGTAAGGTGAGTCAACATCTTGCTAGGAACGCGATTGAAAGAATTTTAAAATATGTAAAAGATACGAAGCTATGGATTAAGATTTACTAAGTTGAATAAGTAGAACTAATAGGATATAGCGACGCGAATTATGCAGGAACAATGAAACATGACACTCAACCACGGAATGTTTACTGAAATTGAGCGACAATACTATTGCATGGGGTTCAATAAGGTAAAAGCTAGTAGCATTGTTGACCACAGAGACGGAATATATCACAGCAGCACAAGCGTTGAAAGATTTGGTCTGGTTAAGACAAATAATTAAGGACATTTTGGTAAAGTCTAGTGAGAAATTAAAGTTACTAACTAAAGTACTATTAAAGGAATTAATACTACTTTAGAATTCTCTAATTCACAAGAAGCTAATTAAGAATTCTCGAATTTCACAAGCGCATAAAGCACTTTGTCATTTCATAAGAAAGAAATACCGGGCTCAAATATTTGATTTAGAATATGTACAAAGTAAAGAGAGAAAAAAAATTACAAAATCACTACAACGTGAACAGTTTAACCTACTCAGAAGTAAGATGAACGTGCAATGTAAATGTTAAGCTTTTCTTTAAACGAATGGAATTGGCATTCATTGAAGAAGAGTGCTGAATATACAGTGCCTACCAAAAGTTCCGGGCCACCTAAATAATTTTTGAATGGTTTGAAATATTGGATTGAAATTTATAGGGATACAATGGGATCACAAAGTCTATTATTTAACCACAAAAACACCCACCTCCACATCCCCGGGGGCCGGGGGGAGGGGGGAGCAAAAAAATCTTAAATGGCATGTGGGGTTGAGTGAGGGCTCTTTCGAAAGGGCTTTCTGAGACGAAAACAACGCGAGGTCGCCGAGGTCTCTACGATTTTTTTTCTCAGAGTTATGATCATTTGAACATTTCTATTGAGATTTAGCGATAGCGAGGGCCCACTGCAACAACAGAAGAAAGATAAGGCTTCACGCGGGCACGCGCGTTCCTGAGTGTGTGTGTGAGTGTGTGTGTGTGTGCGCGCGCGCGCGCGCGTTTTCGGCCATCCAAGGCAAGACCGCTAGCGTGTCCGGCCAACTAAGGCAAGACCGGGATGGGAACACTGGTGTATGTGAAGGAATAAAAATACTAATTATTTTATCAAATGTTCAAATTGATGTCCTTCGACAACTTGGCAGTGTCCTAAGCGAACGTAAAACGTATCGATAACGTTAGTTAAAAAATCGGGTGTGATTGAATTTGAAACGTTCACTATTTTTTCCCGCAGCTCTTCTAAATTTTCGGACCTAGTCTCATAGACCTTTGTTTTCAAATACCCCCAGTAAAAGAAGTCTAATGGGGTCAGATCTGGTGATCTCAGTGGCCATTCTATTGTGCCTCTTCTACCAATCCATCGATTAGTAAAAACATCGTTCAGAATATTTCGAGCTTGCAGAGAAAAATGAGCCGGAGCCCCATCCTGCTGAAACCAAACATTGTGGAAAGCTTCTCCAGCAATATCCTGAATAGCCGGTATCACTTGGTTTCTTAGCAAATTGCAATAATTTTGAGAATTTATGTTTCCTTCAATAAAAAACGGTCCTATAATACGATTAAGCATTATTCCGGCCCAAACGTTAACCTTCTGAGGATACTGCATGTGACTGTCTCTCATCCAATGCGGATTTTCATCTGCCCAATACCTCATATTCTGTCGATTTACAGAACCGTTCAATTCAAATGTTGCTTCGTCAGAAAAACAGATCCAGTTGAAAAACTGACGATTATCAGCAAGTCGTGTCATCATTGTGTCGCAAAATTCCACTCTCCTGTCATAATCGTCTTCGGATAGCTCCTGGACTAGATGTATTTTGTAAGGATGATAGTGATGCTTCTTCAAAATTCGATGGACTGATGTTGTGCTAATATCATTTTCTTGAGCTGCTCTCGAGACCGATGTATGGGGATTATCGTATACAGTTAGCAGAACATCTAAAGCTTTTTCGTCATTACTAGCATTTTTGGGTCTTCCAGATCTAGGCGCATCTTTAATTACACCGGTTCTTTGGAAACGACCAACAGTTCTTTCAACAGTTGACTTTGAAATTGGTTCACGGTCAGGATATGTGGCATTGAATAAATCTGCTACTTCTCGATAGGACCTTATTCTGTCGCCATACCCTCTCATCATCAATACAGTGATCCTTTCCGTATCCGGGCCCTCGCTATCGCTAAATCTCAATAGAAATGTTCAAATGATCATAACTCTGCGAAAAAAAATCGTAGAGATCTCGGCGACCTCGCGTTGTTTTCGTCTCGGAAAGCCCTTTCGAACGAGCCCTCACTCAACCCCACATGCCATTTAAGATTTTTTTGCTCCCCCCTCCCCCCGGCTCCCGGGGGTTATGAGGTGGGTGTTTTTGTGGTTAAATAATAGACTTTGTAATCCCATTGTATCCCTATAAATTTCAATCCAATATTTCAAACCATTCAAAAATTATTTAGGTGGCCCGGAACTTTTGGTAGGCACTGTATATGTGCATACAATATATATGTGCAATGAATCGTCTAGGAATAGCACGTTAATTAGGTTTGTATTATACGCTCAGCAAATCGCAAATGTGTGTGTATTAGTCTACCATCTTAAATAGTGAGATATTCTTTTCTATGATCTTTTTATAACAACGTGGGTGCGACTTTTTCTCTTGTGTGTGATCCCTGGCTAAAGTCGATAACGGTCTTTATAAAGCTTCTTCATTATCAATAAATTTTTTGGGCATTACAATTATCTGCATCCTGATTTATTGTAACTACAACACTTTTCTATGGTCATCTTTGAGGATATTTTGAGGTTGTTTTTTTTTAATATAACCATATCCTTTTAATTTAATGACATCATAGCTGCCATTAAGACAAGTTGAACGATGCATGATGTATCCCATGACCTTTAAATAATCTTCAATATGAAAAAGAACAAATCAGAAACAAACAACTTAATAATAAACTTAAAAAACTAAAAACACTACAATAACGAAATATGACATTATTTATAATAAATTTCAATATGATGACCGTAGGTATTGATGCATTTTCGCACACGAAATAAATAATCCCATGGAATTTCTATTATATTCTGACTCAAATTAAAGCATATATTCTTAATGCATACTTTCATTATTTAATGCTGTAGATATTATAAATGATTGCTTTTCCAAGAAAAAATTTAGGGGTATTAAATTTGATAGACGGGCTAATCAGTAAATGCTAGGCTGCATCTAATCAAATGATGAAAGGAACTTTATTCGCATCCAATCCGAATATCCAATCCTTCGCATACAATCTGAACATTGTGAGCCGGACAATCATGATACTGGTATTACATAGTTATCAGTCATATGCGATGAATGCGACTATTGTTACAAGTAAATATGTTCTAATAATTTTGATGATTTTTTAACTGAAAAGTCAAAATACTTTTGGTCATTTAAACTTTCTTAATAAAAAGAACAACCTTATAACTCTACTTCTCAAAGTATCCCACACCATACATTTACTCATATACTCCAAGAACGATGATGTACAATCTGTACATCTTTCATTTTTAACCAGTAATGCATGTTATAGATATTTAATTATTCGTGACTCGTGAATGTTGATGCATATTAAGAAATTCCAAAGAGATTGTTATTACTTTGCAATTATACTGCAATGCTTATTTATAAAAATAAATATAATTACAAAGGAAGTTATTATTGTGAAATTCTTGGTGAAGAAATATGTATGAGTGAAATTTATAATAATATTCATTCATTGTAATATTCACTATGCTTAATATTTTTGCAAATCAATAAAACTGTTGAACTTATTTGTAAATTATTTGTGATTACATCAATATATACAGCAATTTCTATTTCTTTTTTTTAAATTTAAGTGCACATTGTTCGTTTTTAAATAATTATACAATTCAATAAAAAGTAACTCGGGAAGACTGATTCCTTTCTGGATACTTTGTACCTTATATGTATGTGTATAAATCATAGATTCTAATTGAGTTTTTCTAAATATCATCTTCACTTTTTTTTCTTGATTAAACATTTCTCGACAGTAATTGACAAAAATTTTTAAAGATTTTTTATTAATGATCGCTCAGAAATTGCAAATTGTACTGATTATTTATTAGATTAGTAGATTAGTAGATTTATTAAATAGCAGTAAATACTAACTTCCGAAAATATGTAGATAAACATTAAATTTGATTTAAAATAATATAATATAACAAATAAGAGTTTTCTAATATTAAATTAAATTCTAAGAGACAATTTGACATTGATTTTCGTGTTGAAATAATTTAATTAAGGTTTTTAAAATGTAATTAAGATTCTTGTAATATAGTTCTTAAGATAGTTAAATAATATTAAAATAATTGAAATTCTAATATTAAAAAATTTATAAATTTTGATATATATAAAACTTTATCTTCTTAACTCTTAAGAAGATTGATGATAAGGAATAAAATTGCAAATGATAGATTTTAAAAATAAAAGTACATTGCGATATCATCGTTTGGTGGTATATTGACCGGTCATTTTTATATAACATTTATCCAATATAAATATATTTCATAATTATTATATTTTTTTTAAATTGTTCTTTGAATTTCCTTGATTTTTTGTATAAATTTTTCGTATGAATATTGAAAGTTATATTATACATATATTGTCGAACTCGTCTTGCTGGTTCTAATTGAATCACAAACATATTGTATCATTTAAAAAAACAACGATGAGCTTGAAATGACTTTGAGGAAGAATTTTTTCATGGATAAATCTCTAAATTAGAGTATCCATCACATGTTGTCAAGGTCATGATTCTGAGCAATCTTAATCAGATTGCAGCATAAAAGTTCGTAAAAAATTAAATAATAAAAGTGAATGCCATTTTTTATTCCAAATAATAGTTTTCGAATTATTAAAGTTTACAGCTAACCAATCACAGGCTACATTTACATAGTCGCCTGTTCGTGAATCGCGTGTGCGCTAGTATTAGTGACGCAAGTACGATTTACGAATCGACTAAATGTAACTTGCGATTGATCAATTTTAAATTTTTATGTATCTTAATATATTTCAAAATGACTGCTTAAAATAAAAAATCGTAAATACTTTTATTACTTAATTTTTTATGAACTATTATGCTGCAATCCTATTATCCTCGAATTTCGGCAAACTTTTTATGTATGTATAACTACTGGATGTCCTTTTAATAATAGATTCTTTAGTCAATTTGAGAACTTCTCCTCAGCGAAAATGTTGAGACATCAATAATTTCTGAGTTATAAACGATTAAAAAAAGAGTTTTCCGCAAACTAAATTTTTTGGAGTTAAGAGAATAATAAAACTACATTTTTCAATTAATTTTAGGTGGAATTTATTTTAATAAAATTTTAATTTAAGGCTTAGTTACAGTTAAAGATATACAGGGTGTCCCACCTAATTTGAGTACCTTAAATATCTCAATTGTTTTTGATGACGAAAAGATGTTAGAGGAAAACAATATTTGTTTGGAAAGGGCAAATATTATGATAAGCAAAACATTTTTCTCAAGGCCATATTTTTCGAGACTTTAAGGTCATCAATATGATTTTAATTTCTGATGAAGCAGCAAGGAACTCTGTGCAAACATTCCAGTTGTACATACGTTGAAAGATATCCTGAAAGAAATCATTCTTCTCAACAAACTTCCGATCGAATTGTTCAATTATTTTGTAAAATAGGCAGTATTCATTCACTCAAAAGAAATCGAAACGACTGAAAAACAATCAGAAATTGCTATATGCCAATTGCTACATTGGCTGCAATAGTGAATAATCCCCATACAAGTTATCGATAAATTGAATGTTATTCTGGCATTTCTAAAACAAATGTATGGAAAATACTTAAACGTCATAAATATCATCTGTTCCACATTTCTTTGCATCAGGAACTTTATGACACCGATTTTCAGAATCGCGTTACTTGTGAATGGGCATTGCACGAAATACAAAGAAACAAACATTTTTTTACGACATTCTATTTACGGATAAAGCTACCAACGTAAACAACTCAATACACATAATATGCAATATTGGATTTGTAAAAATCCTAAATGGCTTCGACAAGTTGTACATCAGCGTCCGTGGAGCATTTTGCGGTATTCTTGGTGACCGCATTATTGAACCATATTTTATTGATGGCATTTTGAATGAGCAAAAGTATGCAAACTTTTTAACCATTAAGTTATCTGAGCTATTAGAAGAAATTTCCTTAGCTCAAAGAAGTCAGATGTGATATCAACATGATGGATATCCAGCTTACAATGCATATACAGCCCGTAAAATATTAAATAAAAAATTAGACACGATGTGTGTGTGTGTGTGCGTGTGTGTGTGTGCGTGTGTGTGTGTGTGCGTGTGTGTGTGTGTGCGTGTGTGTGTTGGATCGGACGCGGCGCAAATATTCGCGAATATCCTCTTTCGTCTGATCTAACGCCATTGGATTTATTTTTGTAGGAAACTGTAGTAAACCAATCATTTATAAGGATATTCCTACAACGCCGAAAAATAGGAAAGAATGTATTAGAATTGCATGTTAATATTAATCAGAAAACTGTAAAGAGGACTAGAGAATCATTCATCGTCTGCAAAAATGTACCGAAGTTAATGGACATCATTTTGAACATTTAATAAAATAAATTTTTTTTATTAATCTCTCTATTGTAGTTATTTCATCATTTATCTATTCACATACATTCCGTATTTACTCAAAATCACATAAAGATCATACTATCATATATCATTGGATTGATTTTGACCTCAGCTATTACAATATGATGATAAAAGCATGTAATCCCATTTTTTAAAAATATCGCTAATTTTGAAATCTCGAAAAATATGACCTTAAGAAAAATTTCTTGCTTATCATAATATTTGCACCTTCTAAACAAATATTGTTTTCCTCTGATATTTTTTGAATCATTAAAAACAAGTAAAATATTTAAGGTGCTCAAGTTAGGTGGGACAATCTTATAATGGCAAAAAATGAAAACTTGTAAAAAATAATCTCTCTCGAGATTTTTACTGAGGAAAAATCTTTAAATTGACCAAAAAACCTATTCTATAAAAAAGGATATTCGGTAGTTTTGGGACACCCCGTACATATAGGACGGTGACATTTTCAGCAATTGTAATTTAATGAAATAAATGCATTATTGAAACTTATTGCATTGTTTTGATCCATAGCAATTATAACATTGTTTACAAATACGAACAGTAATAGTGTGTAGCAAAATTCGTTGCCGATTATTAATCAAGTACTCACGTATTTGACGGAACTTCGCACGCACGCGCACGCACGCACAAAATCTCGCGGTTTTAATTGGAATGACATGTTCCTGAGCTCAAATAGAGACGAAAATTTTAATATCCAAATGTATATCAAAATTTATTATAATAGTTATTAAATAATTTTTAAATTATAATAGGTTTTAAGTAAAAAATGTTCAAAGTTGACTAAACAAATGGTCTAAAGTTCAAGCGTTCAAGCATGGTGTATTATACAGTGATAAAGGCTTATACCCTGATCCCCCATATTTAATATTATAACAATTCTACGTTTAAATTCTTTATTGATCACAATCAAACGTACATAATTAATACAGTGTGTGTGCAAATAATAATTAAAGTCATACATACCTAATAATTAAGATCATACATACATAAGAATATTACAACAGTCAAACGCGATATTTGACAAACGTACGAGACAAACGTATGCTTTTATCACCGATGCACCGTACTTGAGCGCGCGAACTTTGAATCATTTGACTGAATCGTTTCTTATTTAAAAACTATTATAGCCTCGACATTTTAAGATTAAAATTTTTAATTAGCCTGTTTCCTGTTTGTGTTTTGGATATTAAATTTTTTTTTTCCACTTCAGCTCAGAAACATGTCATTTAAATTAAGTCTGCGAGTTTCTAAACACCCCGTATATAATTATATCATAAAATATTTAACATTTAATTTTAATATTTAAATTTATAACTTATCGAATGTACAGTAATAAACTCATAGTGCAGTATAAAAGCACATCAAAATTCAAAATACATTATCTATACAAAATGATAAAAAAGATACCTTGCACAGGACCATGCAGTAACCTATTTGAAGGGTTGATGGAAAGATCACTCAGCGAACAGGTACGTCTCATGCCACCCCCTTCTTCTTCGCTATCAATAACTTTTGATGAAATTCCTGTCCCATTACTGCCAACTGTTAACAACGTGCACACACATGCACTAATAGCTACTATTTGTATAATGTACCCTGCTTAAAAAACCGATAAGAAATGATAGAAACAGATTCAAATTTTGTTGATAGTTTACATGATTTTATGACAAACTATTATTTCAATCGAGTCTGTATTTCTGCTGATATAGAAAAGTTATCTATTTGTTCAATATATTATAATCGTATCTTATTTTTAAAACGATTAAATACCCAGTCAGCCAAGTCTGTTCGAACAGATTTTGCCAAGTGCTTGTTACATTTATAACATTCATAGTCCAACTACTAACTGGCAAGAGAATAGGATCATCATCTCTCTGGAATCCCATCATAGCTATCCGCAGCGCGGGTTTCTTTTTCTGTGGCACTGCATCCATTGAACGAAATTCCAATATCGCTCTCTGGAGTCATATATTATATTACTGTAAAATGTTGATTCCAAACTAAGCGCGCATTGCGCAAGTCAAATCGCGTATAATTAACATTAATTAAAAGAGAAAGACGAGAGACACACAATGCTTGACACGAGAGAGCACTGACAAGAGTTAACTTCCTAGAGTATTTTTTGTATAAGTGATCAAATATATTTCTACTCCTAGACATATCTCTTGAGTATTCCGTTCAGAGTATCCCGAACTCACATTTGAAAGCTCGTGATAGAAACGGAAGGAGTGAGTAACGAGGATGTGAAGAGCCGCGAGAAGAACAAAGTAAGGTTAAGACAAATGTTCTTTGTGAGGTGAGGATTATCGGACAATGAGAGAGAGAGAGAGAGAGAGAGTCAAAAGACAGCCAAAGATGGGATCGTTGTTACACAGAAGACGGATAATTCGAATCTCAAACAAAGATACAAAGTACGGATCAGGTTGACGGGTGTAAAGACGACAAAGTCGATTGAACGTCGAGTGAAGACTAAGTCGAGCATTAGCAGCGTGTGAGACATGCTGACTACCATATTCTCAAGTAAGTCATTGAAGCTATTCTGCAAGCTTGAGATTATTCAGTAAGCCGTTGAGATCTCGAAACGAATCAAAAAGGGCGTCAATAGTCGATAACAAGGCTACTTTATCAACAATGATACTTAGTCCGAAAATGGCAACACTCAATATCAACAGAGTAGAGCGAAATATTAAAGCGCCTATCTGAAAGCAACGAAGATGCTATATCTAGAGTTGGAAAAGTTACTTTATATAAGTAACTCGTTCAAATAGTAACGAGTCGTTACAATTTCCATTACTTTTTTTATGTTAATACAAGATCATGTTGAACATTCAACATTTACATTTTTAAATATTGTATTAAAATATAACAAAAGCGATATAATTTTGATAATGATATCGCTATTGATAGGGGTAATATAAAGTGTGTAATAATTTTTTTTTATAATAATAATTAATTTTACATAAAAAAAACTTAAAAAAAGTTGCAAAGCTGTTTTAAAATTTTTAAATGTAAATAAAAAAGTGAAAGTTTTTTTTATTATTAGTTTTCTTTTAATAGATTTGAAAATATAGTTAAACTACCTTTAACTCTAATGAACCCCTGGGTCTGTAGCGTTCAAGAGCGTTTTTCATCTTCGATTTACACAAAAATGATCGAATCTTTATAATCGGCTCTTCTTCCTAAAAAAATTTTTATAGAAAGAAGTGTAACGCCATTAAGTAAAAAAAAAGACTAATATATCGTTGATTATCTGCGAGTGTAAATCGGAAATGAATACGTCAGACCTAAAGGTTCACTTTATGTATATTTTTTGTAATCTATTTTTTCGAAAGAGTGTTTTTAAAAAATGAATCTTATTATTTTGATGACATATTTAAGAAATAATTTATCTTGCAGAAAGATGACTCCAGCGGAATTCAAATATAGCAGCTATGATCTAAAAGTTTTAGCTGTTATTGTGGCTTTGAAGAAGAGAGAGAGAGTTCTGGGTATATCTACTAGGAAAAATTCGAGATAATCACCGATTGCATAGTCTTCCAACAACCTATCAGCAAAAAAGACATTGTGTCACGGCTCACTTCGTGGCTTAATGCCTATCGATGATATGCTCGAGTATTTGACTACATATCACTCGAGAACCCAAATGCAGCATGTCGATGCCAAGGCATAATGCCAAGATATTCGGTATTATATGCAGTCGGGCTAACAGTACGTATAAAACGAGCTCAGCGCAAAGATGAAGAAATTAAAGTCACCATCAAAATATTAAAGAAAAAACCTTACGAAGATTATACGCCATGGATAATATTCTATTCAAGTTCAGTAACGGGCATTTGTGGTAGTTCCAAAAGGAATGCAAACCACTATTATTAGAAAGGCTCATAAAAAGAGCCATTTTTCAATAGAAAGAATCGAAGAAACGATAAAGCAAGAATATTATATACCGAATTTAAGCACGAAAATGGCATGTCATTGATAATTGCATCAAATGCATTATTATTAATCGTAAGACTGGAAAGAAGGAAGGTTTACTTTATCCACTGTTTAAGGAAAGTTTACTTTTACACACATATCACATTGATCATATTGATCCAATGGAATCAACTTAATAAGAACTATGAACATCTTTTCATTGTCGACAACTTCATTAAGTTTGTGTGGTTATATTCTATCAAATCGACCACAAGCAGTGAAATAATAGTCAAACGAGTTACAGAAGACGAATTTCGGTAGTCCCTTCCAAATTGTAGCTGATAGAGGTACGGCCTTCACTTCGCAGGAATTCAAAGACTATTGCATCACAGAAGATATTTTATTTGAGATTCATCACAACCGGCTTGCCTCAAGCGAATAGACAAATCGAAAGGACGAACGCTATCGTTCTAAACGTTTTGACTAAAGTATTATTTTGTACACCATTCTGTAAACATAATGCTGAAGATGGTCCAAAGGAAGGACCGAAACGTTCAAGTTTAAATAATGAAGATTACAACCGAAGTCTTAGCGCTTGAGTTCTTGCGCCCAGCTCTCACTTGCCTATTCCTCTTATCCTGATACATGAGTATAATAGAGCCTTTTACTTTAATTTATTAACGTTTTGACTAAACTTTCTGAAAACTTTCGAAAATCCAACCAAATGGTACCAACATGTAGCAGCAGTACAACGAGCTCTATCTATCAATAAAGTATTAATCGGACATAATTTGAACTACTAACGGGCAAATGCAAAACAAGACCTAAGGAGAGCTCTTAAAAGATGAGAAAATAGAATATCTGAATGCCGAAAGAACCACCATATGAAATGAAGATCGAGAACAAATCCTAAAAATCCAAGAGAATAATCGGGAGAATTTTAATAAAACGTCGATGCAACGCTAACCGATACAAGACAGGGGACTTAATTAAATGGATTTAATTTTGACACGGATTACAGCGGAATTCGAGCTACATTGGCTTCTACTGGATAATAAAAATCAAGCTAATAATATGATATCAGAAAAGGAGTTTAAGAAGGTTCTAAAAATATTACTACTTCCGCCGAGTATATCAAATGTTCGAAATATTCCAATTTATCATCCGAGTTGGAATGTCGATTCCAAATCGAGCGTGCGTTGCGCAAATCAAACCGCGCATAATGAAAATGAGCCGAAAGAGAAGGACGGAAGAACACACGACGCTCCACACGAGAGAGGACTGACAAGAGTTAACTTCCTAGAATATTGTTTGTATAAGTGATCAAACATATTTCTACCCCTAGATATTTCTCTTGAGTATTCCGTTCAGAGTATCCCGAATCCACATTACTGTGTTAAAAGTGGTATAAGATTTGAGGTCTGAATAGCTCATTGTCAATGATAAGAGCTGTTGCTCGGAGAGCGAAAAACTCAAGTTCGCTTCCCGATTAAACTACTCGCACCTCACATATTTTTCTAGTCGTAAATATCGTTTTCTAGCGATTATTTGTTGGGTTTGAATGTCCTATACAGGATATTACATATTTTTCAGCATATTTACGTTCAACAGGGCATAATTGCTACAAGTATCTGAACTCGTGCCACTTCCGACTACACCCCTGTTTATTACTTGAAATTTTCCAACACTCATAGACACACTCTATAGCAATTAGGACTACTTATCTGTGACAGAGGCACTGATGTATCTGTGTAAAGCATTTGCATATTTTTCTGTCCAACATATAATCGCTAAAAAAACGATATTTGCGGACTAGAAAAATATGTGAGATGCGAGTTGCTAAATCGAGAGTCGAACTAGAGTCTTTCGTTTTTTGGGCAACTACTCTTACCATTGAGCTATTCAGACCCAACATCTTATGTCACTTTTGATAGTAATAGTATATGATTTCAGAGCGATGTTGAAATCTCTCTCAATGAAAGCACCGTCAACGGCCACAAAAAAATCCGCGCTACGGATAGCTATGATGTGATTCCAAAGAGATGATGATCTTATTTTCTCGTCAGTTGATACAATTTTGTAACAATTTTGTTGGCAGCAAAAATGCTACAAATTTGGTACAGTAGCTGATATTATAAATCAAGTCGGTAAATTAGTTGCAGAACTCGAGCAAAACTGCATTTCCTAGTCATTTAAATAGAATAGTAATGTAGATCTAGTAATTAAAGACTTTTAATATTTGATTCGATAGTTCCTTCGCTTACTGCCATGCGACGTATTTTCTCGTATTTAAATTTCTGTTAGAAGTAGATATAAAGTCTGCAAAGCGCAGCTACTAATATAAGATCATAAGTGTAATAACTGTTTCTCTATCAGTTTAATTTCTGATTATATTTGATACAAATCCAATAGAAAATTTAGAATATTAAATTTATTGAAATCGGCAGAACAAATGGAAAATTATCCGCTTACTGCCTGTTTTAAGCACAAAGCAAAAGTTTAATTATTTCCACAATTTATTTTATTATTTATTTAATTAAGTTCAAACAATTGTTTGCTATGTATTAGGATATAGTTACGACGTATCATATGTTACATTACATTCTTATTTATTAACAATGAAATCTAAATAAATATTTATTAAAATATACTTATTTAGATTACATTATTTCCTATTGTTTATAGTTCCTTCACTTACCGCTATGCGGTGTATCTATCTCGTATTCCGTCACAGGCAAATACATATAAATATAACCAATTCGGTTAGATGCACTGGTGCACATTGAAGGTTGTCGTATACAAATTTACAATATCATAAGTTAAGTAGTTATTACTTAGGTAGCCAAATCTGCGAAGATTATGTATTGCAAATTATACGTTATACATTATGTTGGCAGAACTCTAGCAGCAACCGAACATGATCTGCTATCTCAGTTAATGTTGGCAGAAATACAGTAGAAAACAAGCAATTTTTACGTCATAATATGGTACAAAAAATTCTGCAAAAATTAAGTAAAAGTTTTTAGCATAAAAATAGTAGAATTTGAATATTTCACACCCTGACAGTAGATCATGTTTGATTTCTGCCGTTAGTGGTATGATAGTTTGATATGATAGACTTTGTTATACTTGTACACGTATCTGTCTCGATGTAATAGTAAGTAATACTTGATTTTTGTTACATTTTCACTGTCATATATTATCGGCAAGCCATGCTGCTAGAAATTAAGCTTAGTGAGAACATGACATCAGAATTTGCTGCAGTCATGATTGAATTTGCTGGAATATTGTTAGCATTTTGCTATCTGAGTAAACCAATAAGATAATTAATATTATGAGTTATTATTATAGTTATTTGTATTTAATAAGAATAATAACAACTCGTATTAATTATCTGTTTTAATTACTTATGCTATTAAATTTGTATGCAACAGACTTTTTAAGTGCGTGCACACTTTAGTATATCCAACCGAATTCGCTAAAAATCTGTAAAGCGCAGTTAGTAAGATTAAAAGTGTGGTAATGATATTATTTATATTAACGTTAAACGTAATATATTCAGTTTTGTTGCATCTATATAATTAATATAGTCGTTCATTAGGTTAGAGTTACCACTCTGGACGCTTAAAATGAGGTCTATTTTTTAGAATTAATTTGTGCGAAATAACAAAAGTAATCTATATTTTATTAAATGCATATTGCACATTTTTAAAACAACAAAAAACAATTAAATATTATTTATATATTGATAGCAATTAAGCCTATTGTAACTCGAAATTTTTAAAATGCGCAATGCCGCCTTAGTGTACATACTTGATTTCTCCGAGCAGAAATCAAATTACTAAAAAGATTTATATTTGGGATACTTTTGCACTGATGTAGCCAATTTTAAAAATTCAAGAAAATAAAAAATTTCTGTTCGAAAAAAAAAATTTATTTCTTTACTAAAAATTTTCATAGTTTTTATCAATTAAAAAAGATCTATTACTTTTTTCAAAAACCTCTGTCAGTGCATAAAAGCATTCATAAATATTTTAGTTTTTATAAAAGTGAATCGAACAAATAGTTCTCAAGTTATCGTGTACATCATCAGCTTGAAATATACTATATGGTTTCGAGAAAAACGCGTTTAAAGTTTTGACACATTTTTATGTATTAAATGTTAATATATCTTTATTCGGCACTATCTGTACTTTACATCCGGTTTTCCTTTTCCATTATTGATTCATTGGAAAACAATTTTTGTTTGTATTGAATTCTGCCTTTCCTGGACTCTACGTTCATTTTTCGGCAAGAAATAAACGACTTTTATTCTTTTCCTTACATTTTGCGCATTCGATCCGATGGTTAATCCTATTGTATGCATTATTAAAAATATACTATTATTGCCTTCATTAAATATACTAGTAGTAATATACGTGGCAATTTCCATTATTTTTAAGTCGCTGAAGGTATATATTTTGATTCACATGCAAGACATATTATTACTACAATAATTTGAAATTGCTGCTTGCCTCTTAAAATTATATATTTCCATTACATGTTTTGCATTTTACGTACTCATTAATTATAGAAAAAACAATTGTAGAAAAAATAAAATTTAATATACGTTAACCACAAAAGAGTGTGGTAATCGGAATTTATATAGCACTTTTAGCTTCTGCCCGCATTCGTACTAACCGTTTTAGTTTCCATTTTACAATGATTTAACGGACGCAATCTTTTTGCGAAACGACGAGGAATTTCTCAATCGTTTTCAATCGATTTCTTTTTTATTCACTCATATTTTTTTCTCTTTTTCATATACTTATTTTCTATATATACTAAATATTATAAAAAATGAACAATGCAGAATGCAAGAGCTCGAACTCGAAACAACTAACTGAACTATGAAAAAGTTCGAACTACTAAACAAATAACTAAGGTCGAATACTAAGATCTAACAAAAATTTTCCCTTCATAGTTTCTGTTTTAGAAACAAAAAGAGAAGGAGAAAAAAGACAAGTAAGATATAATAATAATCAAAAAGATTCTTTGTTATTTGCGCGCTTTGGTTACTTGGATTGCTCGATGTATCGCCATTTCGCTACCTATGCGCAATATCGATTAAAGAGCTATAACTCCAAAAATACTGCGAATTTTCAAACCATATTACTTGTATATCATTTTTAATTTGCAGCAAAAAAATTTTTTCGACTTTCGATTTTTTGAAAATGTCAAAATGATGTACATAATCCCTTAAGAACGCGCGCGATAGATAATTTATATTAAGTAATATAAGAAGATATAGAAAGGACCTATTAAAAATATCACATAATATGGGCGATTCCATATCAAATCGAACAGTAAATAAATGCATATTTTTTTATTCTTTTTGATTTTTTTTGTACTTATGCATAACATTAACATGTATTTATGTCAAGTTTCAATGCCATAAGCATAATGCTTTTTGAGATCTAAAATTTTTAAGTTTATGTGAATTCTTTTTAAAATCACGATATCTTTAGAATGCCCCAATTTTTGTAAACAATTTAAGATACAAAACTCGCCGATCAATCATTTTAAAGTGTATGTATTATACTTTACGCATGGATAAAAAGATTTTTAAATAACATGTAATTTTCTTGACTTTGTATATTTAAATATTTTTTTGAATTTATCAGCCCTTCTCCAAAAAAATTCTAAAAAAACATTCTAAGAAATGCTATAATATTCCTTGATAGATTATCCTTAAAATGAGATTAAGTGTGAGACGCCTTTGGGAACGTTTAAAAAAAAAATAAAATTTAATATCGCGTGCGATTATTCGCGTGCCAGAGAGACAATGCAACGCTATAATGATTTCAAAAACTTACTTTTAAACAAAAATGAAAAAAGGCGCCAAGTCCACGCACCTGTGTCTAGAAAATTTTTATACAAGAAAGTGATTATTTAATGTACATTTTATTTCTTCAAAAAAAAAAAAAAAAAAAAAAATAGTTGTATGAAGAAGCATTGCTTTAATGTATACGTTATTGAATCTGTTTTTTCTACAAAAGTAATGATATAAAAAAATGCGCCAGTTGAGAATAAAAATTATACAAAATATAAAATTTAATTCATTATTATGCCATGTTTTAATATTAAAATTATTATATTTAATAACAAATAATACAATTGTGTAATTAAAAGTAAACAAAAAATTTAATGTAACAACACTTGGCGCTGTTATATATGTATATTACAATTCAATAAATTACATGAAATTTATTATATGTATATGTGTGTTTTGTGTATGTATATAAATAGCAGTATTATACAGTGTAGCAAACTTTTTCAACATCTTCCTTACTAAAAGTAAGATAAATAACATTTTTCTTCAATCATTATTTTATTTTAAATATGCAATTTATAAGTTATATTGTTTATATAAAAAATATCAAATATATATAACGAAATATCCAATATAAATACATTTTGCAATAAGCAGATGTGCAGTTTAAAATTATTTTAATAAACGTATGCACACGTACACACACACACACATACACAAGGTTCAAAATTATTAAGCTAATTTAAATATTGCAAGAAGTTTGCTTATAAAGAAGTGAAGCTATACACACTTTTTTTCCTATATAGTATAATTTTGGATAATTGAATCAGGTAATCACATCACATTAAATACTTATATCACATTAAAATATTACTTATTTATTATCAATAAATCATCAATGCAGAATTTCTTTTAGAAATTTTTGCTGTTATCAAAAGAATAATCTGTTCCGTAAATAAAACCTGCAAATAATTCTTGCTTCTAAAGAAATAAACCTATTTTATAAACAAATCTTACAGGTACAGTTGTTGTGCTATTTCTAAAAAAAAAGCAAACAATATATTCTATAAATATATCCTACATACAGTTCTTGCTACTTTTCAACAGACAAAATTATTTCACAAAGCAGCAAGTATTACATGAATTATCTTGTACACGTAAGAGCATACAAGAGTTAACTTGCACATATGCACTGATGATTTACTTATAATAAATAAATACTATTTAGATGTGATATAAAATGTAATGTAAAGTAATTATCTGATTCAACAATCTAGAAATGTCCAGAAAAAAGTATATAGCCACACTTCTTCATATAAGCAAACTTCCTGCAATATTTAAATTAAATTAATCATTTTGAACTCTCTCTGCATACATTTATTAAAATAATTTTGAACGCACGCTTATGCAAATACTTATTGCAATATACAGGGTGTCCGATAATTATTGACACAGCCGAAGTGTGAAGGTAGATTGGCTCAATCTGAAAAGAAAAGTCCTGTACCATTTTGCTAAATTTGCAATAGTTATTGCGTTATTAATTAAAATATCTGAGCTAATGAGCGCGTGGGAAGCGGTAGACCGGAATCGGTAGGCATGTAAGATAGCTTATTTGTTTACGTCTCTTAGCAATAAAAGCATCATCTGAGCGAGAGGTGGAGTCACGCAGCGAGCGGCGAGCGACGTTTGATATTTGTTGCTAAGAGATGCAAATAAGTCATCTTACATGCCTACTGATTCCGGCCTATCGCTTCCCACGCGCTCATTAGCTCAGATATTTTAATTAATAACGCAATAACTATTGCGAATTTAGCAAAATGGTACAGGACTTTTCTTTTCAGATTGAGCCAATCTACCTTCACACTTCGGCTGTGTCAATAATTATCGGACACCCTGTATATTTATATTAAATATTATTTATATCTTTTCTTTGCGTTTATAGATTTATGTTAGTGTTAAGTTTATATTCGCGTGCACTGGCGCTGCATTTGGCACTGAGTACGCGCGTGTGCGCGAGAGGATCTGGTGTGCGCGTTGTATATTATTACGTCGCATTCGATATATTAAAAAATCGTTCTTCTAATTTAACCAAGTGCTTATTATTTCCGTCTTGATTAGTTGCTTTGGCCAATCTTTCAAAATCATATTTAAGGGAAGATATACATATATTATTTATATTTTATTTTTAGTAAAAACGAAATTGATATACTACACTGTATTACTATTCTTTCACGAAGTTAAGGGTAGGTAGGAGTGACGGGTAAAGTTCGAATTAATATTATCACCCGTGTGGTGATAATGCAAAACTTCGGTTTCAGGATTACCAACGCTGAGAAATAAATTCTCGTTCTTTATGAAGAGATGTATGTGCGTATACGTACAAACACCATTGCATTGCTCGCGCGAACGCACCGCAGAAAGAAAAATTAGAGAAGGATCGACAATCACACGGTATCCTTGTTCTTCTACCGTGTTGATACTACACAAAGCACCGATAGCGATCGGAGCCGAAGCGTATCGCTTTATCCGAGATACGGCCTGAAAATACTTTCTGGCCCTTTGTGGCAAAAAGCAGTAATGCAACAAGGCTAACAAGCGCCCACTTTTTGTAAATTTTATATTTGTTTATGCACATATGTGCATATATATGTATATACCAATATCTAAAAATTATATGTATGTTTCAAAATTGTATAACAAATAATAACAATAATAAGAATAAGAATAGCTAAAGCGTAACTAATATACAGTATGTATGACACGGGCGCTTATTAGACTTGGCAATTTATTGCTTTTTCACTTGTTGTTTTTTCATCGATACTTTGTTGTTGGTGTAAAGAAAACACATAGTTATTGTTAAGAAAAAGTATGTAATTTGCAACTAGCACCTAAATATTTTTTCTTGAAAACAACTATATGTGTTTTCTTTACACCAATTGATTCCTCTCATTATTTTGTGCATAAAAGTATTGAGGTAAAATCATCGAAAAATGAATATTTCCTGAGATATTTCATATGTAAGATTATGTCAAATTATAAAGTATAAAATATCTCGTAAACTATTCACTTTGGTCATCCTACCCTTATAACTTTTTATGCAGAATATCGATTTATATAAAAAGAATAGGGTAGTTCCATTTAAAAAAAAGGTTGACCTTTAAATGACCTTGAAAAACGCCACCCAAGGGCAATTCTAGGTCACGATATTATGTCCCCCTCGAAACCCTACAACTTTTATCTGATACATTTTTTTCTAAAATGTGATTTCCAAATATTTGCCTGTTAAGATTGGACTGAAACCCGGTATATGTATAACAAAATATATATAGATAGTTTATACAGGGTGTCCGATAATTATTGACACAGCCGAAGTGTGAAGGTAGATTGGCTCAATCTGAAAAAAAAAGTCTTGTACCACTTTGCTAAATTCGCAATAATTATTGCGTTATTAATTAAAATATCTGAGCTAATGAGCGCGTAGAAAGCGGTAGGCCGGAATCAGTAGGCATGTAAGATGACTTATTTGTTTGCATCTCTTAGCAACAAATATCACATGTCGCTCGCCGCTCGCTGCGTGACTCCATCTCTCGCTCAGATGATGCTTTTATTGCTAAGAAACGTAAACAAATAAGCCATCTTACATGCCTACCGATTCCGACCTACCGCTTCCCACGCGCTTATTAGCTCAGATATTTTAATTAATAACGCAATAACTATTGCGAATTTAACAAAATGGTACAGGACTTTTCTTTTCAGATTGAGCCAATCTACCTTCACACTTCGGCTGTGTCAATAATTATCGGACACCCTGTATACAGGGTGTCCGGAGTCAATCGCATCACCCGTCGTGTCCTGATAGAGCAAGTTAAACCGAGTAAGAAAGTCCTCTACCGTTTTGCGATTTTCGCAATAATTAATGAGAAATAAATTAAACAAGATCGGCCAATACGCGCGAGTTCAAGCGCGCGGCGAGAAGAGACAGCCCACGCGGGGGTCCAACGTTATGCATTGCTCGTATTTATCCATTGTCCTTTGTAGAGTGCTCGTATTTATCCATTGTCCTTTGTAGAGTGCTCCTCCTCGCTTTGTCGCGTGCGTAGCAATCGCGTAAATATTAGGCTTTTATTTTCGCCGCGCGACAAGAATCACGTAAACAGTAGGAGGTCTCTTCTCGCCGCGCGCTTTTACTCGCACGGATTGGCCGCTCTTTTTTATTTAATTTCTTATTAATTATTGCGAAAATCGCAAAACGGTACAGGACTTTCCTACTCAGTTTAACTGCCTCTACCTGCACACGACGGGTGATGCGGTTGACTCCGGACACCCTGTATATATATATATACAGGGTGTCCGGTAATTGACGGATCACCCGTCGTGTGCAGATAGAGCGAGTTAAACCGAGTAGAAAAGTCCTGTACCATTTTGCAATCTTTGCAATAATTAATGAGAAATGAATTAAACAAGATCGGCCAATCCGCGCGAGTTCAAGCGCGCGGCGAGAAGAGACTTCCCACTGTTATGTGATATTACGCGCGCGGCGAAAACAAATAGCTTAATGTTTACGCGGTTGCACGACAAAGCGGGGAGGAGCACTTTACAAAGGACAATGGCTATGTACGAGCGACGTAAAAAGCTGGACCCCCGCGTGGACTGACTCTTCTCGCCGCGTGCTTGAACTCGCACGGATTGGCCGATCTTGTTTAATTCATTTCTCATTAATTATTGCAAAGATTGCAAAATGGTACAGGACTTTTCTACTCGGTTTAACTCGCTCTACCTGCACACGACGGGTGATCCTTCAATTACCGGACACCCTGTATATATAAGGAAATTATGCTTATTATTTTGCATATCGTGTTTTGAGTTTTACGTTCCTCATATGTTGTCTACTTATGATGCATTCTTGCCGCTTTTATCCACTAGAGATGAAGGCTTTAATGTATATTCTGTCTGAAGAATACAACTTTGTCGTAATTTCTTTCTTTGATAACGGAATGCAAGCATGTATTGATAAAATCCCTTTTACAGTCCGTGCCTTATTGAATCGTTCTTTCAATCTATCTTCTATTTTCTTGTGTTCTTCTTGCAGTAAAAAATACTATTTCTTTAATTTTTAGTCCCATTGTATCATTTTTTATGTCAATATTTGAAGAAATAATAATAAATAAAAAAAATAATTTAAATTATTTTATCAATCTTTGCTATAACATTGAAAATTTTAATATTAAAGCTAAATGTGGTATTTTTTTGCCGCATCTCATGGAAAAGGATCTCGTGATGGAGATACAACGACTAGCAGCAGGGACCAGTCTTGAGCAGGATTACAAGAACAAATATTGACAACTGTTATAAAAAAAAGGACTAAAAGTTATTTTAAAGGAATAATATTTTTTTAAACTGCACAAGAAGAACACAACAAAATAAAAAATAGTTTGAAAGAACGATTCAATAAGGCATAAACTGTAAAAGAGACATTATCAAAACACGCTTACATTCCATTATCGAAAAGAGAAATTGCAACAAAGTTGTAATCTAATCAGACAAAATACATAAAATAGAAAAGAATAAAAAATATGCATTTATTTACTGTGTAATTTGATATGTAATCGCTCATATACTGAATATTTACGAACTAATTGTAAGAACAGGACATAATTATAAATGATTGATAGGAAAAAAAGCACTAAGAGCCTGCGCAGTAATTATAGCGCATAGACGTTTATTAATTAAGAGTATAATTATATATTTAACGAAACGAAATTAAAATTGACGAACGTTTCGGTCCCTTTTATTGAGTCATCTTCAGCGCAGATAAAGAAACGAAATGAACAAAATTTAACTTATAACTATAAAGTCGCAAATAGTCGCATAATAAAAATAAAGTCGAAAGTGAAAGTCGATCGGTATGAGTTAAAACCGGAGTCCGTGATTTAACGTCATAAATCAGTGATATATTTGAAAATCTAGTGCTATTGACGCGTACAACACTAGATTTTCAAATATACCACTGATTGATGACGTTAAAAATCACAGACTCCGGTTCTAACTCATAACGACCGACTTTCATCGTTCTTTATTTTTATTATGCGAATATTTGTGTGACTTTAGTTATAAGTTTATTTTGTTCATTTCATTTTTTTATCTGTGCTGAAGATGGCCCAATAAAAGGGACCGAAACGTTTATCAATTTTAATTTCGTTTCGTTAAATGTATAATTATTTATACTCTTAATTAATAAACGTCTATGTGTTATAATTACTGCGCTGGCTCTTATAAGGGGATGACCAACCTTTGACATCCTAGATTTGGTTGAATTTTAAATATATTGTAGTAATACCCTCGCTTTAATAAACGCTAATATAACTCGTGCTAATGCGCAATAATTTACGAGAAATCACAATTTAAAGTTTACTATACTTGTTATATACCTCTTCAGTAGAATCGAAATTCAAGTAGCGAGCGTGGCTCAGCGAATAATATATAATATATATAGTATTAAAAAAAGTCAATTAAATTCCTTTACGCTATAGGAATGTATCATTTGCTTGCCCAATCACACAATTCATTCGAAATTTTACAGCAATTATGTAAAAGTTATATACATAATATTGAAGAAAAATAATATTCACACAATATTTAGTTATTTTAGTTCAATATCACACTATATATGAATTTTTTTGACTAGATGACGAAGTACGTAATGCAATGCGAATAATCTATATTCATGATTTAGGATTGATGCATAACGTGTTGTACTCTTTTTTTAAATTGCGATTTCTCGTAAATTATTGCGCATTAGCACGAGTTACATTAGCGTTTATTAAAGGGAGAGTATTACTACAATATATTTAAAATTCAGCCAAATCCAGGATGTCAAAGGTTGGTCATTCCCTTGTTAGTTCCCTTTTTCCTATCAATCATTTATCGTTATCAGAGCCTTTATCTTATTTTATTAATAGGATATAATTAATTTCGACAAAAACACGATTAGATAAATATTGGTCAAAGATGATAAGTACACTATGTACTAAATAATACAAGAAAATATAGAAAATGTATTAAACATATTATATAAGAAATCTGATATTCATCAGAAACACACTTCGATTATATAGATATTTTTTATCTGATTCTATCGGATCTTTTAAGCAGGGCATTTCTTCTTTTTTTCTTTAGAAAATATTAAGCTCACCTTTTAAGTTCTTAAACAAATTGTGATATAAAAACCACTTGCTTTCATTAATAGCAAAATATACATAGAAGTTGTCCCAGTGGGGTGTCCCAAGGTGTTAAAAGTGATAGTCAAATATCTCGAAATAACGGGGTTTAAAAAAAAATGTATCAGGCAAAAGTTGTAGGGTTTCGAGAACATAATATCGTGACCTAGAATTGTCCTTGAGTGGCATTTTTCAAGGTCATTTGAAGGTCAATTCAATTTTTTTTAATGGAACCATTCTATTCTTTTTATATAAATTGATTCCTCATAATATTCGGCATAAAAAGTTATAAGGGTAGGATAGTCCAAAAGTGAATAGTTTACGAGATATTTTATACTTTAATTTGACATAATCTTACATAAACTATGAAATTTCTCGTGAAATATTCATTTTTCGATGACCTTACCTCAATACTTTTATGCACAAAATAAAGACAGGAATTGATTGGTGTAAAAGAAACACATAGTTGTTTTGAAGAAAAAGTAATTTGCAACTAGAACTACATATTTTTTCTTCAAAACAACTATGTGTTTCGTTACCAATTGATTCCTCTCATTATTTTGTGCAAAAAGTATTGAGGTAAGATCATCAAAAAATGAATATTTTACGAGATATTTTATAGTTTATGTAAGATTATGTCAAATTAAAGTATCTAAATTAGAAACTAAATTAAAATATCTCGTAAACTATTCACTTTTTGACTATCCTATTCTTATAACTTTTGATGTCGAATATTACGAGGAATCGATTTATATAAAAAAAAGTATGGTTCCATTTAAAAAAACTAGGTTGACCTTCAAACGACCTTTAAAAACGCCACTCAAGGGCAATTCTAGGTCACGATATTATGTCCCTCTCGAAACCCTACAATTTTTGCCTCATACATTTTTTTCTAAAACCACATCATTTCGAAATCATTTGACCCATCATTTGACTATCACTTTTAAAATAGGACACCCTGTATAATAACGTAAAAATAAATTATTATATGAAAACCATTTGCTTGTATTGATAGCATAATATAAAAATATAAAAATAATATAAGAATATAAAAACAAATAAGATTATTAAGATATGTAAAATATATTTTAATTTCTATTAAAACGCTGAAGTTCAAAACATAATTCTAGTTTTGCACATTTTCTTGAATTAACGCGAGACAGAGATTGCTATTTAACATCGAGCTTCTTGCACAAATGTGAAAAAAATATGAAAGAAAAATTGATAGTAAAAAGAAAATAGGATAGTGATAAAGGAAAAAGAGAAGGATAATGTTACATTTAATGAGAAAAGCATGCGGTTGCATTTCGTGCCAAATGAAAATAATAACAATATTAAAGCTATATCCTAACGACTAAAAGCATTTAAACTGAAAAGTAAGTTGCTGTTGCCTTGAAGTAAAATCGGATATAATTGTTTATAAGCAATAAAAGAAAATAAATTTTAAATCGCATCAGCATCATTATTATATCATTACAAAAGAGAAATATCTGTTATATATACAGGGTGTCCCAGAATAATGGGGACTAATCTCGTGTGCAGATAGAGCGGACTAAACTGAGTTGAAAAGTCCTCTACCATTTTGCTAAATTCGCAATAGTTATTGCGTTATTAATTAAAATATCTGAGCTAATGAGCGCGTGGAAAGCGGTAGGCCGGAATCGATAGGCATGTAAGATGGCTTATTTGTTTATGTCTCTTAGCAATAAAAGCATCATCTGAGCGAGAGGTGGAGTCACGCAGCGAACGGTGAGCGACGCGTGATATTTGTTGCTAAGAGATGTAAACAAATAAGCCATCTTACATGCCTACCGATTCCGACCTACCGCTTCCCCCGCGCTCATTAGCTCAAATATTTTAATTAATAACGCAATAACTATTGCGAATTTCGCAAAATGGTAGAGGACTTTTCGACTCAGTTTAATCCGCTCTATCTACACACGAGATTAGTCCCCATTATTCTGGGACACCCTGTATATATATATATTTCTCTTTTGTAATGATATAATAATGATGCTGATGCGATTTACTTGTGCACTTGTAATCGCGACATAAATTCTTTATAGATTTTTATATATCCATATATATTAACTGTAATATTTAATAACATGTAAAAATACACGCAAGCATTCTCTATTTGCTCAATACCTGCGTAAGGATGTTTCGTAGGAAGAATCACTTGATTGATCGTCGGCAAAGTTTTTGTCCACTTCATGTGACTTTGACATCGCGACGCGGGTGGCCACATTCTCTTTGGTGAATTAGTACAACTCGAGGCGGACGTGGAAGAGCCGCTTTCCATCAGCGATCTGTCCATCGCTGATACATCGACGCAATTGCAGTCCTCGCCACATGAATGTAGCTGCATATCGCGCTTGTTAACACAAAACTTATTCTCTCGTTCGGCCTTCAATTTAGCAAAGTTTTCGCTCCTATTTTGGCGTTGCGTCAATCGCGAACATTTCTCCTTCATAAAATATTGTTTTTGTCTCACTAAATTTTCAAATTCTTTCGAAAGTAATTTCACAGTACCCTCGATGGCGCGAGTTATTCTGACATCCATGCTTGTGTCAAGATTGTCAATTCGTTTGTTGGCAGATTGTAAATTCGAACCATTGGGCTGCAGTTCCATCATTTTTAAATTGCAGAAGGCCCCACTGGATTCTAATGAGTCATAAGTTTCCGTATCTTTCGTTGGAATTTCATTTTCAAAGCAGTTTCGTTCTTTATCAGTAGACACGTTTTGTTTCTCGATCGTATCATGAATTTTTCCTAGATAATAATTCTTTATTAAATGCGAAGAATCGTTCCTGTCACATATAAGTTTATTTTGCAACATAACGTTATCAGTGCAATGAGCTTGTAAGCTGTAGAACTTATGTCTGCTGTCTTTATCGTTGTCAGATTCTTGCGTGTAGTTTGCAGATTGCAAATCTTGCTCCATAGTCTCTGTATTAATCGGATCTCGTTTAATTTCTGAATTGCTTCGCGTAACTCGATATTCTGAATAAGATGATTTCATAGAAGGTATTATATAATTATCAAAATCGGCGGTGCTTTTCACAGAAGATGATAAAGGTTGTGTATCGATACATTTCCAGTTTGGTTTAATTCTGTTGCGCATGCTCTGAGTACGAGATAAATTTCTTTTAGGTTTCGGTGGTTTATGAGCAACAAAATTATTCATCATCGATTCCGGTTTCATAGGCACTTTCAAGCTGTTGTTACAAGAAATCGTTTCTAATGTGCCATACATTGTCGCGTCGACATTCCTTTTACGTTCGTTGTCAAAATTAAATTCATAGTAAACGCGAGTTTCCGGTGATGCTTTATTTTCCATAAAACTTATGTCATTCTTTGTTTTGTTAATTCTGGTGTCTTGCAAAGATTTGGATCTAAATACTGTTCTACACAATGCATTCTCATCAACAGAACTTTGCGCATTATCCACAGCAGTTCTTATAGCATCATTGGGGTTTTCGCTGTAAGTTTCCGAATTTTGCCTCTTTCGTTTGTAATGCGAATCGAATAACATTTCCAAAGGTGCAGATTTTACCAGAGAATCGGAATCATCGGTTAATACACTTTCTGTGCTTCGATGAACAGCATTCTCGCGCAATGGAAACATCTGATAATCCGATTCATCGGTCAATATACTCTCCTGACTTCTGCCCGCTTGCATCTTACGCCGAGACAAGAAGAAGCTCGCACTCGAGTGTCTATCGTGATCGTAATGATTATAATCTATCTCGGCACTTTCTTTGGAGAATGACTCAATAGAGGCATCTGAAAGTATACTTTCCTGAGAGCCGGTTGAAATTCTTCTTTGGAAATTCTGATAATTCGAATAATTTCTATGATCGTTCATATGAACGTTTATCTGATAGTCACTAACGCAACGTCGAGGTGGATTCTTGAAATCCCCCTCCAAGGAATCGTCGCTGAAATTGCCGTTTTCCTCCGTATCGTCCATGGTCTCTTTGAGATTTTCCATGTTACGCTCGTTCATAGCGGGTAAACTTTCAACGGATTTTGCGATGTTCTCCATATCCTCATCTAGACCAATAAAGTAACTGTAAGATCTTCTCTTCTGAGCAAATCTCGCAAACCGAGTTACAGTATTCTTACATTGCTCCTTCAGTAATTTCAATTCCTCGCATACAGGAGATTCTGGCAAAGATTGATTAGCCTTATTCAAGGACAACTTATACTTTTCAGTTTTCTTTAATGTCAATGTTAATGGACGATTAAGACTTGGTTTCGTTTTCTCATTGATACATAACATAGTCTGACTTTTTGATAAGAAGTTTTCATTTGGTACTTCTAATTTAGATAATGCATTCCCCATACCTTGAACCTTGTTAGTGAGTTGTTGGGGTTTAAATGTGGACTTTGGATTTAGTATAGGTTTGCAGGAGTTAGTCGGTTTTGAAGACTGATTTTTTTGACCGAATCTGTTACCTGTGCTGAGCCTCGAACGATGATGTTTCGCTTGTATATGACTGCTCAAATCGGATATGCTTTGGCTGGATTTCAAAGATGATCTATAGCCGACCTGTATAAATAATAATCAAGTTTTATGGAAAATGTCGCCGCATTTTTCTTTCCTTATGCAAAAGAAATTGCTACTTACACTTTGCAATTTTCTTCTAGTTTCTTCTATCCTCCTTTGCAACTCTTCCCGTTTCTTCACTACATCGACGTCGCCTCTCTTGGTTGCATTAACTACTGTTGCATTACGTGCTGCGGTACTGCCTTCACTGCCACTAAGTCTGCAATAGTCCAGTTCAAACGATAATTAGTAACTATTAAACGCAATCAGTACCGTAAAATTTCAAGTACTCGTAAAATCTCATTTTTTATCGACAGTTAAATTTCATTTTACCTTTCATGAAATTGGGAACTAATACTCGTCGTTTTTATACGATTTAGAGGCTCCTCCGCTCCACTAAGTGACTCGAAGGCATTTTTCAAATATTTTTCCCTATGATTCTGTTTAGCGAGCTGATCGAAACCTTCTGAACTAGCCTCGGACAATATAGATAGTGGATTTCTTTCGGCGCTAGGAGTTGATGCACCGCCTTCCGAGTCAGACTCATCCTGACTTCCAGACGCTGTCAATTCGCTCGCCCGACTGTTTTCTGCGTTCTTTAATCTTTTTTGTCGCCTTTGCGATCTGTGCATTTAAAATGCGCTTTGAATTATTTTACAAGATACTTACAGTATTATCTTAAAAAGAATATGTTAATAAATTAAGAACAAACCTTCGAAGTTCCTCAACGTCTATTGCGTTAACAGTGAACTGATTTGATATAATATCTTCCGACGGAGGATAATATATTAATCTATGATGTGATTTCTCAGAACCAGTCGTTCCATTTTCCCCTTCGGAATAATCTTCAACGTCTCCATCATGTTCAGTGCTCTCATGATCCTGAATGATACAATATTTTTTGATAAAAATATTTGCGAATTAACAACGATCCATTATTAACGACGAACATAATAATTAACAATTAACAATTAAAAATACAGATAACACAAACTATAAGCACAAAATAATAATGCCAATTAAAATCATATCAGCAGGAATGTTATTTACATAATATACATATAGTGCATTTTGTTATGTTAAAAAAAGCGGTTTTATAAATTATTTGTAAAAAACTATCTTTGAAAAATGATTTTTAAAAATGCTTTACATTTAAAACGTTATACCTCAAATTTAAAGCTGCCAAGACTGCTATCGTCGGTGTGATGACGACTCGTTGACTGACGTGTTAATTCCGTGATATTGTTTCTTATTGTTACTTTATCATCAATTATCTATACCAGCGATCGAAATAAAATATATTTAACAAAATACAAATATGATGATGAATTAAAGAGCAACATAAATTTAAAAAAAGAAGTGATTAAAAAGACAAGAGCAAAGTGAAATAATTGATAAGTAAAAGATCTGCTATCAATGCAAATTAAAAAAACGATAACGCATGCAAAAACGAAAAGTCTAAGGCTATGGTATTAAATATTTAACTAACTGGGCTATTAAGAGCCGGGCGCGGTTGGCGAGACGCAGATTCTTTTCTTCTAATGAGAGTCTATCGATTAATTCTGTACATGTACGTTTCCTGGATTGGACCATCATCAGCCAGTCAAGTGTTTAAAGAGTTCAGACTGTCAAGTTCGGACGTTGTACAATGCTTCCGAGCGACCAAGTATTTTTTTCAATAGCTGGTACTGGAGGAAGAATTATCGCGATCAACACCGTCGTGAGAATTACTTGAGTCATTAAAGGTCGTATGCATTCTTTAGCTTGATTTATTTGCTGATAATGGTCCAATTCAGGGACCGTACATGTACAGAATTAATCAATAGACTCTCATTAGAAGAAAAGAATCTGCGCTTCGCTAACCGCGTCTGGCTCTTAATAGCTCATTTCCCGTTAATTAGATAGTCATAATTTAGTTAGTACCTGTTTTGTTTCGTTTTCTATCTCTTTATAACTTTCGGGACAAGACTGAAATACGTTTCCTTCCTCTCCCTAAAATCACAATTAAATGTTAATATCCTGTTCCTAAATGAAAAAATAGCAATATTATAATCTATATTAACCATCTATATTATTATGCCTTTGAATGAGCATGATAATTATTATAGAGAATATGATTAATAAAAAGAATCTTATAAAAAATCAAATACTTAATTTGCACATTTAATTAAATATATATTTTATAATACCAACCCTTTTATTAATTGTTGTTTCTCGGCGATATTCGCTGCTGTATTTCGTCTCCGTGCCGCTGTCGATGGAGCTATCTTTTGAATCAGCACCACCGCCACCACCATCCGAATCAATTGCACGTGACGGAGGGAATGGTATGACTTCATCACTATCGTAGACGGACTTTACAGTAATACCGTCCGTCTGTTGAACTCTTTGTGCCCATCTTCCTTTGGGTAGATCAACATTGAGGGACCTGACGTTCAAGTCAAGCATTGCGCTATCATCAGTACTTGCGGTATTTATTTGTTTCTTCGCCCATAGCGGCAATTGACCCACACTAAATCTGTAATCCATGCCGATCCCTTGAGGCGTCGGATTCGCATTGGGATCAAGGAAATCCGGTGGGGGTGATCCGAAAGTTTCATTGTCCAATTGCACGTCGATATTACCAACGTTGACCTGAGATGGTCTCCTATAAATACAACACATCCGATAGTAATATAATTTTTAATCGAAGTTGCGACTTTCACCTATAAATCGAAGATTTATAAACAGTGAAGAGAGAAGGGAACTAACTACTCACTTGCCGGCGCGCATCGCCTGTTGAGCCAGACGAGCTTGCATGGTCACAACCATATCGTGTGGAACGCGCCATACAAACACACAACCATCACCGCTCGCAGATACGAGGTGTCGACAATCCGGACTAAAACGTAAACCTGTCACCAATTCCGAGTGACCGACCATAGTGGCCATACACTCACTGCTGTAATAATCGTATACACAAAGTGTTTTGTCTGTACATGAGGTAGCCACGTAAATACCGGACGCATCTGAAAATATATTTTAATTCATTTTTTTAATATAAAAATGTGATTTCAAAAAATAAATAATTATATTACAATAGAGCTTCCATAAATTAGGTCTCCATTACTTTTATTTCTCCTTCACACATGTACTTTTACCGATATTAATATCATGTTATTTTCATGTCATAATGGGCAGATCACGCGACAGCGTGCGCAGTAGCACTTATATACATATATTGAATTAAACTCTCGCGAGTGCTGATAGTTTTGCTTATGTAACTGTGCACAACTACTTCGCGCAAGTGCACGACGATTGAACAGTTTCGTGCTATAATAAGAAGGATACTATAAGCATTCTTTTTCAAGAATTCTCTGCTTTTCGAGTCCCTTGAAGCTAAAGTTATGGAGGCTCTACTGTATTATTATTTTATTAAGCATTAATGTTTACTAATTTTATTATTGCTTCAATACAATATTAATCTTGCTGTTAAAGGATTTCTCAATATTGTAATAGAGCAGCGATATGAGCTATGAGCTATCTTACCTAGAACGACTTTAATTAGTGAACCATCGTCGCTAACGGAGCCTTTAAAAGTTTTATTGTGTTTGCCCGTAGTAACATTGTAAACTCTAATATTTCTATCTTGACACGCAGTTAAGACGTGCTTTTGCCCGGAATCGACTTCCATGTCATACAGAGTGGTTTTTCCCTGAGCGTTGTGATCTCTTGCGAATTGTGGCATTCCACCTGATGTCTGCACAAATACAAAGGATAATTATATTAATATATTCTTTTGACAAACAAATCGAAACTGAACATCGATTATCGAATTGAATTTTTTTTACCGATTGCAGCTGTCTGAAAATAATACTCTTATCGGCACCGCAGGATACCATCTGTATTTGATTATCCTGAATCGATTGATTGAAGAATCTGACAGCAGTAATGGACGAACTGTGATCGTCGAGCGTTTGCAAGAAATTGTATCCTTGATCCACGCTAAAAACGTGAATTAATCGATCTCGCGATGCACTTGCCAATAGCCTAGGAACATTTACCGAGTGTTGCGAAAATTTCGAATATTCTAAGCACAGCACCTCGGCGTCATGCGCCTCTATTAAACACAGTTCTTCTAATGAAGATATATCGTGAATTCTGATGTTGCCGGATCTATAAGAATAATAAGCGAATGTTATATTTCTTACCTCTTATTTTCCGTTATTTTATCTGTTTCTTCTTAATTAGATATATATGTATATATGTATGTATACAGAATGGTGGAAAAGTAATGAAACGCTTTGATATTTCGAAAACTAGATTTTAGAAAATAAAATATTTAAGACAAAAGTTATAGAACATAATGGCCCTCATTTTGAGTTCACATTTAGAGGCACATTTATAGCGCCACATTTAGAGGCGCAGATAAATGTACTAGTAATACGACTAAAGTCAATTGTATTCTCGCACATTTATAGCGCCTTTAACTTAAAGGTACATTTATGACTACCCTGTTACCTAATTTAATCCTTCAAAGTGAAAATAGTGTCAAACGAAATGCACCTTTCATTGTACTTTATACACTACTATACTTATAGAGGAAATTTCAGAATTGACTAAATATCATTGATATTATGTAAAAAATTTTTATTATTAACAGAAACTTTTGATCTGGGCTTATTACGATAATTTTGGCCTCTCGAAATGTAAGTAGTTTTCGGAGGCATTTTTGACGAGGAACACGGGATCTGTAATAATTTTATTAATGATCTGTAATAATTTTATTAATGAAATAAATTGTGTAACAGTGATGGAATTAATCAAACTTGCGAAGCATCGAGTACAGCGCGCCGCTATTACGTATAAATGTATGTATAAATGTGCCCTCGGGCACATTTATTGGCACATTTATCGAGAATGTGCTATAAATGTGGTTCAGAATAGGATTTTCACTATAAAGTTGCGCATTTAGACTAAAAATAGCGATGTGCCTCTAAATGTGCGCTCAGAATACCGCCACATTTATCGTGTTATTTAACGCACATTTAGAGGCACATTTAGCGATAAATGTGAGCTCAGAATACGGGCCAATGTGTTTTACATAGCAGTTATATCATTTTGAACTTGGATCATGCTAATGTCGGCGGTATCATAAATATTAATAAATTTATGATTTATAAAAAGTTCTTAATAAAAGAGGATTTGATCATACATTTTGGAAACGTCTTGACATCAACTAAAAGAATATATAATAAAAATAGGAGTTCCTATTAAAAAAATTTACAAGATGACTTTCATACGATCTTCACAAAGTGATCCAAGGTTAAAATGACACAATTGCTAAATACACATCATACTTATGACTTTTGTCTAAAACATTTTTTCCAAAATCCATAGTTATAAAAATATCAAGACGTTCCGTTTTCCCCTTCTATACATACATATATGAGCAGTTCATCTTGAAAGTGGTATAAGTCCATTTTCGAGAAAATTGATAATATTGTTGCTAAAAAATTATAATATTGTTGCTATGGTTACAAATTGAGGTTTATAATTATTTTTATTTACAAGAAAAAGTGGACTTATACTACTTCCAAAATAAATGGCTCATATATTAACTAAATTTTTCTTTTTATTTTACCTATCTCCAGAGGCAAGGTGTTTGCCGTCAGGACTGACTCTTATAGATCTTACGCCATTACGACCGTCATAAGACGCGTCGCTTTTTTCGGTGGATCCTGCGGCGGCTAAGTCTAGATCCTTTAGATAAGTCAATTCTGGATCCACATACAAGACTTTGAGTAATTCCTGTTGATAAAAAAAAGAAAAATAAGATATCAGCTTTATACAATTGTGTATCATTCTGTTATATTTTGCGAAAGAGGATAAGGCGCGCGCCTATATACTGACGTTGCTGTAAATGTTTCGTTTATACAATGTATTGTTTGGCGAGATATCCTTCTCCAGATTCCAAATCCTTATTGTGTCATCGCTGGAGCAAGTGATGAAACTTCCAAGCGGTATCGCGCCGACAGATTCTGGACCGATTGGATACATCTCGACACCCCAAATGCAGGCCGAATGGTATAGAAATGAGTGCGACTTGCCGACCCGCCTGATATCTCTCACGTCCCAAACATAGATACTATGGTCATTGTAGATGCAGGTTAGCTTGTTATTTCGTTCGTCGAATGCCAACGCAATCGTATCTGGATACCTCGCGTTAAGTGGATGTTGAGACATATGACTAAAAAAACGAATAAAAAGGTATTTATAAGTCTCGTGCACCACAAAATATACACCAGAGAATTGAAGCAATATTGCTATAAACCTGATAGATAATCCTTGCGCGACATCAACCCCCAAGTAATGCGTCCGCGGTAGTGTAGTGATAAATTGAAGCGTACTAGGACTAAAACACCTCACAATTCCTTCAGCGCATCCGATAAAAATATATTTATCTCCGACTGTTATGCAATTAGCACTGCTTGTCTGAAAAAAGTAGTAAAGCTCTTCTCATTCATATAGATAAACCCAAAGTAGATTGATTATATTCTATTCTTTTCTTTCTGCTTCGTTGCGATCGGGGTAATTGTGTATAGAAATAATCTTAACCAGAATAACTTACTCGGAGTTCGACCCATTTGTCCAAAAGCCTCCTATTATTAAATTCGCACAACAGGCCCGTTTTGGTAATCACATACGTGGAATCCGCCATTTCCCCCTTGCCGCAAGCTACGTCAACGAAGTCGTTATTCCTTTGTTCCCCTAATATGGCAGATCGGCCCATCAAAGGCACAGGTTCCTTGTACTGCGCAACAGAATACCATATATGCTAGAAAGCTATGTTTCTATTGCGCGAAGAAAAAAGAGAAAAGGATTGATTTTATATTGCAATAAAAAAGTTATTATTGAAAATTACCTTGGCATTGCGAGAATACTCCAAGTACCAAAACTTGACGTGTCTGTTACCCACGGTAACAAAATAATTGCCGTTTTCCGCGAAGCAGACAGCCTTTACCTTGCTCGAAACTTTGTTGGATGCTACTTTAACATTGTTCCTCCAATCCCAGACATTGACGATCATATCGTGCTGCGAGCCGACCGACACGACATACTTGTTGCTTGGCGAAAATGCCTAAGATCAAAATTTGAAGATAAAATATAACGTTTTTGTACATGTACTTACTACAATTCACTTAACATTATATGTATAATATATACAAGATATTAACTAATTCCACTAATTATAAGTACATAGCAATATTCCTTGAAAAATAAGTCGGAAAGTCCTGAAGCATTTTTTTCTACGATACTTAACGAAAGAGGAATTTTTAAATAAAATTCAATCACACACACGCGCACCCACACAAACACATTCTCACATATACAATGCCGTTATTTAACAGACATACGCATTTATGCGCAGGATACCTATAATGTAGCCACGCATACTACTAGCCGCGCAGTTCACGGACATATATTCATCAAACGAAGTACGTTGTGTGTGTGTGTGTGTGTGTGTGTGTATGAGAGTATGTGTGATTAAGTTTCATTTGATAATTTTTCTCGTTAAGCATCGCAAAAAAAAATAATTCAGGATTTTGGACTTATTTTTCATCAAGGAGTGAATCATTATGTACTTAATATTTTGTACACACACACACACGCACGCACACACACGCGCACACACACGCGCACACACACGCATACGCATGCACACACACCACACGTATGCACAAACCGCACGCGCCTACACACATAGGCATATATATCGGGTATCTCAGAACTCGTAGTACAAGCAGTAAAGAGATAATTCTATGAAAAAATTAGTCGAAAATATAAAATAAAATTTTTTATACGAGGTTTTATTTTCCAGAAAAACAGCAAGTTATTGTACAAAGTACAAAGACAAGCTATCAGGACTGATACAAAAGAAATCTTGCTATTGGCAATGTTCGTAAACACAAATGCGTGCAGAGATAAACGAAAGGAAAATCATTACAAACAACTACAAACGATTCTTAAACACAGCACAAGCGGATTCGAGATATCTTTAAAATTGACAAAGTTACGTTATTTGTTTATTGTAAATACGTTGTAACTTTTAAACTATTCAACTACAAACGAAAATCACTACAAAAGGAAAATCACTACAAACAACTACAAACGATTTTGAATCAAGGCATATTAATGATTTTTCTTTGTCTTAAAGTCGGGCGACAGTCATTTTTTTTAAATTCTCTATTTTTTTATGGCTTAAACTACAAATGAAAATATTGTTACTACAAATAACTACAAACGAAATACTATCGTTTTATATATTGAAAACTTTATTTATTAAAAGTAGGGTGTCAAATTTACATAGGGGTTTCATTTTAATCTTAATAGACAAATATTTCGAAAAAATACAAAAAAAGTGTTTTAAATAAAAGCTGTTAGGTTTCTTTTTAAGAGGGATGTAAAATGATGACCTTGGTCTGACCTTGGGTGAATGTCACTCAGGAGAAGATCAGGTGAAGATCAACTTTGATTTTTAAAATAGAAATTCCTTTTTTGTTGTATTTAAAGTTAAGATCAAGTAAACATTTTTTTCCTCTTGACATTTTTCTCTAAAAATCCGTAGTTTCCGAGATATTTTATCTTAAGTAGCGCGATATTCATCAACAATATTCGACTTTTAATTTTATACTTCTTTTAACACTACCCACACAGTATGAACGACGTAGGCGCAGCGATGTTTTAAACTCTTTTGGAATGTTTATTTCATGTAAGTATTCTTGCTTCTCACGTTTGAGATATTTGATTAACATGAGTCCCCTTACTTCTCACGTTTAAGATGCTTGATAACTTGAGTCCCTTTGCCTCTCACGTTTGAGATATTTGATTAACGTGTTCTTTACACTCTCACGATATGCTTAACTTCCTTTAAAATTTGTTTAAATGTACCATCGTTTCAATGCATATGCGGAGCATATGACGTAATAAATTCGTAGTCCGAAGTACAATACTTCTTCGAAATACCTATAAGAGTTCTGGTGATACAATTTCTCTTATCACTATTCGTTGATTATATAAAAAAACAATCCACTTTATATACTTCTATAAAAAGAAGTTACAAGGTGTCAAATCAGATGAATTGTAAGGCCACCGAATGTAACCATTTGTTGAACCTATCCAGCGTTCAGAATATCTTTGGCTTAAATAGTTCCATACAATATGCAAACTGTATGCTGGAGCACCATCGTGTTCAAATCATTTGTCTGATTTACGTTTCTTCTATCAATTCAGGTAGATCATTTTGCAATTGTAAATACATTTCTCTAGAGAGAGATCTTCTCTACAGATTACCTTTAAAAAATGATATCTAATTCTGTCATTCAACACAACACACCAAACATTTACATTCTATTGATGATCTACTGATGATTTACGCGACGAACCAAAAAAAGAATTAACATCTGAATAGTAATGGTAACTTAACGATTTAATTCTCCGTATTTTAAAAAATTGACTCATCGCAAAATAAAATCTTGTCAAAAAGAAAAGGAATTTTCTTCTATTTTTTCCAGACCCCAAATATAAAAACTCAACGCGTTTCCGTTTTTGATTTTCAGTAAATGCCTGATGTTGTTGAATGTGATAAGCACGAAATAAGCAAAATAATTTGCTTTTAAAATTTGGTAAACCGTTGACAGGGAAATGTTGAGTTCTCGAGTAATTTGACGTTGATCAAAATGCGGATCCTGTTATTCAATACATTTTATCAGTCAGATGTTTTTTACGTTTACGACATAACTGACTTTCATACGTTCTACAAATGAGGCTTAATGTTACATGACTAAGATATAGACGATTCGGATACCAAACTGCATACTGATGGACACATTTTCTGGCATTTTCGTTGCTCCTTCCACATTCAATTATTATATCGACAATTTGTGAGTAGATGGATTATTAGTTATTTTACAAGTCGAAAGCTCGATTATGAGCTCTTTTATAAAAATGTAAAATTTAAGTTAAACAATGGAATAATTAAAATGATTTAAAGTGGCAAATTAATCATATAAAGATAGACGATCTTGCAATATATAAAATGTAGGATCAATAGACAACTACTTTAATGTAATCGTCAAAAAATAGATTGTGAAGTTGAAGGTCAGCAGTCTGCTTTGTATGCATACAAAGTCGATCGTGTCGAGCGACGCAAAAAAATGGCCGACGCAAGTTACGCGCATAAATTATCTTGGAGTCTTGCTCAACACTCGTCTTTCTGATTATGCGTGACAAGATTTATCGTATTGTGCCAATTATCAATGATTCGCTCTATCAACCTTTTTATTTAATCAATGCGGCTCGCTCACCTCTCGCAGACGTCTTCCTTGCATTCTGACCACTTGTCAGACGTTTGACAAAATTCATGCTATGGAGTTAATGAATCTGATTGATATGATAAATTGTATCACCAGAGCTCTTCCCGAAGAAGTATTTCGAAGGATAACGATTTCATTATGTCGTAGGCTCCGAATGTGTATTGACACAGTTGGCATATTAACAAATAAATGTTATAAGAAGTTAAATGTGTCTTGAGAGAGGCAAGGATACTTACATAAAACAAGCATCGCAAACAGTTTAAAACATTGTGTCCGCGTCATTAATACTGTAGTGCTCTAACAATAAGACTGATATAAAATTAAATTCTCGAATATTGTGATTTAAATAATAAAAACAATAAAGAAAAAGGCAATATATTGGGCGCAAGTAAATTTATTATAAATTAACAATACTCTTCTCAAAATACATGGACGCGAACATTTCGGTCCTTTTTTGGACCTTCATCAGTGCAGTAAAAAATGTTCGAGATTTTGCGAATATATTAGATGAAAAGTTATTGCAAGTAGCACTCACCACGCAATTGATGCCGTACTTGTGTCCGGAAAATTCCGCGATCTGCACGGCATTATGCGGATCGGAGATATCCCAGACACGGACGTTCGGCATGTGACCACATTCACCCGTGGCCAGAAGTTTGCCATCCCCGGCGAGCGCCAGAGAAGTTACGGTTTTGCGACAGGCGTTCAACACATGCGCCTGACTGTTCTTCCGTGGATTGAATAGTACGACGGTGCAGCTGCAATAGAATGCAATAGAAACGATACTATCTGTAAAACGCAACCAATCGAGACAATTTTATTCGTCATTAAGAAAGTGTAATTGCAAATTTCTAATATAATTTATAATTAAAAAACCACCTCCTTCATTTCATTACCATATGTAGAAAGCTTAGGCAATATTGATAGAATTTTTAAAAAGATTGGGTTTAACGTTGTACATAACATACCAAAATAAGTTAAATAATGTAATTAAACTTGGGAAGGAGATTGCCCACCGATAACAAGACCGAGATAGTTTACCAAATCAACTGTAAAAATTGTAAGTCATCATACATTGGACAAACGAAGAGACATTTAAGGACTCGCGTTACAGAACACTTTAATAATATTAAAATGCATTCTAGCAATCTTTCGGTCATCAGTAAACATAAAATTGAATTTAATCATGATTTTGACTGGGCAAATCCTAAGATTTTACACAATGAAAAACATGTCAGAAAAAGAGAGATTGCTGAAATGTTCTTCATCAAGAAAAATAACAACACTTTAAATTTACAAAAGGACACAGACAATTTAAATAACATATACGACTTAATAATAAAGGTTATTTAGTCTTCTCGTTTCGTCTAATGTATTTGACGTGTTTGTCTATCTGACACAATGAATTTTCTATCTTTTGACATCTACAAAGTATAATTATATTTCGCAAGTACATATCTATGTTTCAATATCTTATTTTAATCATTCGTAAACTGCTATTTGTAATATTAATTGTTCTTCGTTCTTTTTCAAATGAATTATAGATCACTTGATAAGGACCTAAAATTAAGGTCGAAACGTTGTGATGTGCACTTAATAATAAATAGAATTTGCCAGTACGGTCGAGAGAAGTGAGTTCATTATTTTTTAATTTTTATTACTGGTGGCCAAAATATCTACATTAAAATAATTTATAATATATACGAAAATATTATAATTATAAGCATAACAAATTTGAATTAATTTACAATATTATTATTTGCTGTTAAATTTATATCTAAAAATTAATTGTATTTTATATAGTTCAATGTGTGGTAAATCACATTCCATATTGCTGATTTATTTATCGCAATCTTATCAGCACGCGGTCGTTAACCATAAGTACAGGATCGAAAAATGAAGTTTTCTCGTTTTCTATCTCGTTAAATGTTTTCTATTTCTTTTTCTCTATTTCTCGTTGCTCAATTAACCTTAATCATTGACCATTAAATACATTGAATTTACCGGAAGTCGAAGTGGAAGTGCGCACATCGTTTACGCACATTTATAGAAACAATTTGTTTCGATAATTTTTAGTATCATAGCATAATATATAAGATAGTATTTTCATTAGAGATCACACAGAGATGGTAACTGAGAGTGCGATACTAAAAATAAAATTGGATCTTATAACGGAATTTCATACTTATCCAAAGATAAAAACAAGGAAATATATACATATATAAATCAGAAAAGAAAAAAAGGAGTGCGTGCGTGCGTGCGTGCGTGCGTGCGTGCGTGCGTGCGTGCGTGCGTGCGTGCGTGCGTGCGTGCGTGCGTGCGTGCGTGCGTGCGTGCGTGCGTGCGTGCGTGCGTGCGTGCGTGCGTGCGTGCGTGCGTGCGTGCGTGCGTGCGTGCGTGCGTGCGTGCGTGCGTGCGTGCGTGCGTGCGTGCGTGCGTGCGTGCGTGCGTGCGTGCGTGCGTGCGTGCGTGCGTGCGTGCGTGCGTGCGTGCGTGCGTGCGTGCGTGCGTGCGTGCGTGCGTGCGTGCGTGCGTGCGTGCGAGAGAGAGAGAGAGAGAGAGAGAGAAATTTACAATATTTATACGTGATAATATTTCATATTATTGCATCTCAACAATTTACAACAATATTTATACGTGAGTCGTCTAATTAAAAATATTTCATATTATTGCATCTCATCGTAGGAACATCGTAGAAGAGAATCTAAAGTACTCGCAATTGGGCGGTTCGCGTAAAGTCGGGTTTCCACGAGACGTGAATCATGTTATCCTGCTCGCTCCAGTTTCTTTCACGCTTTGAAGCAAGCAGGACAGTATGATTCATGCCTCGTGGGAACCCAGCTTGAAGATACACGATCCGCCTCGCTGTTTCTGCGCGTGATTTGACACGAGACACTACTGTGTGTGTCTCTTGATTTATATAATTCCAATCTAAACCTCAATTCTTGATCTTTTGAATTAGTTTTATTAAAGAGGATGTGAATGAAAATTGAAATTAGTTCATGAATTAAAAATTGAGATTAGATCGGAATTAAACATCGGCATTTATCGGATCATATTAGCTTGTACATTATTATGTAAATTTCTCTAAAAAAACAAAAAAAATTT